>VDFB02137430.1:0-19965 GCA_007258455.2 Sequoia sempervirens
CATATTCACCTCAAAATCTTCAACCAAATTGGGAGCAATGGCTTCTTGTATGGCTGCTTGTGTCTTTGCCCTCTCCAATTTTTTTTCATCAAGTGCTGCAAGAACAACTATCATCTCTCGTTTCACCTCTTCAGGGGCTTCTTTACATGGCCTTGCATCACGACAAGGAATACTGGGAAGATGGTATTTGAGGCTATTGATGCCTCCACTAACCCTCTTCTTGTAATAGGTAAAAATAACATTCCCTGGTACTGGCCCGTAATAACCATGTTTCCAAGTGGGATCACGGCTACTAGGGGGCCTCCTTTCAATGGGTTGACTTGTGGATGCTGAGTCCGAACCAGATGTAGAGGTGGATGCCATTGCGATTAAATATTAACCTACAATATTAGAAGTTGAATAATAAATATGTTAGAAGTTGTAACAGATCCAGTACAAAGGAACAATGATCAACAATCAACTAATTGTTTAACTTTATTCAATCAAACTATCAAAGTGAAAGACATTTCATTTAGAATGCTATCTGTTCTAATTTCAGTTTTTTCATTCTTATATTTGTATTTTTTGTTGGATGCACATTGATTTTCTTTACTTGTATGCAAATTGGCATTGCAATCCGAAGTCCTAACTGCTAACCCTGTTGGCTGTTGCAAATTTGCAGGTGGGACCAGCAGATTATCATTACATAGCAATTGCTCAAAATTTTCGTACTGTATTTAATAATTTATTGCAGATATTCCACTGTAAAAGTACTTTGAGACTTTCAATCATATTTCGCAGATGGGCGAGTAATCTACGTGGATGAACGCAAGTTGTATGTGTGTGGATAAATATGTATGTAGTATGTGTATGCATGCATGTATGCAACATGTGTGTGTAACTTGTAAGTATGATGTGTGTGTGTAGGTATGTATGTATGTAGAGTCAAGACTGCACTGTGCACACATACATATCTATACACATACACATACACATACACAGGATGCCAAGTTTGCATGCATATACACACACAAACATATCTATACACACAGTCACAATTTCTTGTTTCAACTTTCACTTATTAGTGGATCGTGATATCATATTAGCATCAATCATTTGCATGTTTACTCATTAAAGATTAAATTATATATGACATGGTATGAGTAACATGCTCAAATTTCAACTTCTAAAATGACAATGAAGTATGATGATATGAGCTCTGTTTACATACTTTGCGATAATATGAGCTCTGTTTATATTAAAGCAAGAGAGTTTGAGAAAGCCTATTTTCGGCTATATTGAAAGGCAAAGGCAAAGCTATGATGATTCCAATCAGAGTTTTTCTACTGAAGTAGCTAGATAATAAGCAAAAATGAATAAAAAATTTGCCTTAACCTGTAGCTGTTGCTACTTGCTGCAATTTGTGACGCCGATAGCAAACCAGTTCGCACAGAAATAGAAGTCACAATCGCACAAAAAAAAGGGAAAATTGTGGGTGTGTTAACAAGCAAAGACAAGGGTTTAATAGCCAGAAACGCGTCCAAAATGTGGGAAAAATGAGCAGAAATTTGTGCGAAAATGAAGAAAAATCCGTATGCAAAACGCATCGAGGGTTTCTATCGATGAAGCGGTGTTTTTTTCCGTGAGTATCCTGCACAAAAGCGGCAATTAATCAACTCCTCTCAGGTCGCGAGTTAAAGCAGAAAGTACTCGCCTGAGTGAAATACCTGCGATTACTCAGCTACTCTAGCAGTAATGACAGAGTATGTGTGACATGCACGATTTCACTTTACAAACTGTATGCAATCACACTTTTTCCCATTCTATAGCTCTATGCTCTCATTTTATTATTGTCTGCTCTCCTACAGCTGTATTCAATCATAGAATTGCCCATTGATGAAACGTTGAAGGGTAGCAACTGTATGTTGTCATTCAACAGGGCTATGTTTTCATTTCATAGTTATATACAGTTATTCAGCTACTATGATTTTTTATTTTCCATAGTTGCATACAGCCACACAATTTCCTATTGATGAAGAGGGTAAGAAATGTATGTTGTCATTAGTGATTACACTTCCATTCTACAGTTATATGCAGTCACACAACAGTTGTATACTTTCATTCTATACCTGTATTTAGACATTCAAAAGTTCTACACTTGCTTTTAGTACATCAATAACTTTTCATTTTGTTAAAAAATATTGTAGACCACCTGAGGGATGTCTGACTGTCCTTGGGACACTCAAAGTACGTCTCAGACATCCCCAACCACCTTGGAGATGTTAGGCCCCTCTGGATGCTTTCCTTGGGATGTGTCTAGCTTCCCCAGTGATGGAGATGGCTGCTAGCTTTCTGTATCTGTTGCTTGGCAGTTGTTCCCTTCAGCAGTTTCAATGCAGCAATAAGTTTTTTTTGTTTTTCTTATTTTCAGTTGGGCATAGTTCCTCTTTCTTTTAGGATGACAAAAACTTGTTTTTCTTGTATCAAGGTTGGATTCTAAATCCTGTGAGAAGCTGCCATTATTATTTTAGAAGCTTTAGTTTTTATTCTGGCATAGGTGCTCCACTGAGATGGGGATTTTTCATTGTAACGATAGAGTTCTCTTGTTCTATAAAAAAGACCTAGGGTACACTATTCAAAAAGATAGAAAGTTAATTTGGGTTTTGAGCCGGTGTACTGTAATTCTTTTTTAGTTTCAATAGAAGACAGATATATTCAGGGTTCAGATATGTGAGTATTTGTTGTTCAAGTTTTCAGCAGTATGTGTTCGTAGATTAGCATACTCAGATATGCTATTCTAATTGGACTTTTTCATTTTAAGCTACTTGTAATTAGGGTTAATTTTCTGGGTGCAGAATCTGATTTCCTAGGTCAGAAAATTTAACATGGTATCAGAGAATGTACTCTCAAGTCTTCCAGGTATGTGTATGGAGTGCTTTGCTACGTGTGAAAGGGACTTATCGAAGGATTTCAACAGATGTGATGCCCTTGCTTTGATGATTGAAGCAATCTGGAGTTATGATAGGTTGTAGGGTGGGATGCCCTAAATATTAGTTATTGGAGTGTTGATCTGCACTTGTGATAGATTGCTGATTTTAGTTTTTCCTCGTTGATCTATTTGGTTTTAGCATGTTTCAAAACTTGCAAATACAACTAGTCTCTAGCTTAGAGAGTGACTGTTTAGAGGGTGCTTCCAACTTTACACCTTGGAAGTGCAGAGTCGCAGACTGTAGATGCTACTAGAGGAGGTTGATTTTTTGAGTTTTGTGGTGATGAAGTTTGCACCTCCTACCAACCTTGTTTAGTTGGCCGAACATAACAAAACGTTGGCGCTAGCAAAGCGACTCATCCTAAGTTTAGTGAAGTACCATTTGATCCCTTGCATAGCAGAGAAGAGGACAACAAAAATGTACAATGCTTCAACCACTTTGTATCAGAATTTGAACATTTCCCACAAGATGCTGCTAAAGAAAACGCTTAGTGCTACACACGTGTGTAGTACATATACAACAACCAATTACCTCATTGCTATTAGGGTAACGGTGGGTGATGATGATTGTTACCAATATCTTTAAATGGTTTCTATCATCTTAGGACCCATTTGTTTAGGCCCTTAGGGTGTTTGTGCTTGTGAGAAGCTTCCCACATTTGAGAAGCTTTGGGATGATTTTATCTAGGAGGAAGCTAGACTAGAAACTAATTTACCTAGAGTGGAAGAGAGTTATAGATTAGAAGCGGAAGGAGGAGGATTCTAGTTCTTCTCCTTGTGGGAAGAAACACTTGAGCCATATCAAATGTATAAATGCCATGAGAATGGCCACTATACTTCTTAGTGTCATGAGAAGAAGGGGAAGGTCAAGTAGTAGTAATAAAAGCAATTTGCAAGGAGTATAGAAGCTTTAGTAGCAAATGAACTTTGTTCCAAGCTTGAGACAACCTTCTCCATAGTTTTGTGCCTTTCCACTAATGCCAATTTTTGGTGTAGGATTGTATGTGGAGAGTGGAGCATTGAGACACATGACTTTTGACAAGAAGGCTTTTGGTAGACTTGAGGAGTAGCAGGCCAATATATAGATGGAGGTTGGTGATGATGCCACATATCTAGTTATAGGGATAGGATTTGTTTCCTTTTGCATGCCTTAAAGTGATATTCTTGAACTTCATGATGTCTTATATGTTTTTGGTTTAACTAAGAACTTTGTTTTAGTATTGGCTGATAGATCTTAGGTGCATGGTTTTGTTTGATGATAAATAAGTCATCATTAGTGATGGCATCCATGATCTTGGTCAAGTTTTAGCTAGAGGTATGAGAGGGGGTTGCCTTTAAATGTTGCTTGTTGATTCAATTAAACATGGAGGCCTAGTGCATGGTAGTGACCAATTGTGTGAGCTATAGCACAAGAGACTTGACCACTTACACCATTGAGCATTACCTTTCTTGAAGGACAAATTGCAGGGATTGCTAAACTTAAAGATACAAAAGGTAGGATTGTGCAAGGGTTGCACACTTGACAAGCATGCCAAGATGGCTTTCCCTAGTAGTGAACACAAATCACGAAGGATTCTTGACCCAATACATTCAAATGTGCGTGGACCTATGTATGCAGTTTCATGGATAGTTAACATTTACTATGTTCCATTTATTGATGATTCCTTGGGGGAAAATCTATATTTACTTAATCAAGACCAAATATAAGGTTCTTGTGAAGTTCCATGAGTTCAAAGCTCTTGTGGAAAACAAGACAAGTAGAAAGATAAATATTTTGAGGTCTAACAAAGGAGGTGAGTATACCTCCATGGACATTGATGCCATTTGATGAGATGCAAGGATAAAGAGGGAGCTGAATATGCCTTACAACCCTCAATAGAATGGGGTTGTAGAGAGGAAGAATAGGTCCATGATAGAGGTTTCAAAGGCTATGATCCATGACCTAGATTTTCCCATGTTTCTTTGGGTAGAGGCATGCAATTGTGCTATTTATATTTTGAACATGTGTCCTTTCTAGGTGTTGAAGGACAGGATTCCAAAGGAAGCTTTCACAAGAGAGAATATTAATGTATCTCATTTTTAGGTATTTCAAAGACTTGTCTACATTCATGTGCTAGAGGAGAAGAGGATGAAGCTTGAACCCTTTAGCTCGAATGGTGTATATGTGGGATGTAGTGAGTCCTCCAAGGCTTACAAGGTCAATGCTTCATCACAGTTGAAGATAGTAGTGGCCAAGATGTGAAGTTTGATGAGAATGCTTGTTTGTAAAAGTCTCAAGAGCCTCCTATTGCAATTGAAGAGGTTGGATAGATTGTTGTCCTAGGTGCTGATCTGTAGAGTGCAACAATACCAAATTTACTTTAGCCAAGTTGTAGTGCAAGTGAAAATACTTCATCACCTTATAGTACAAACAAGAAGCCTAGATGGTCTACTCAAACATTGCAAGAGGCATATGAACAAGAAAAAGCATTGAAGACTTATTTCTAGGCGAGTCATCCTCTTAAGAAGTTTCCTAGTCATGTTGCATTGATGTCTTTCATTGTTGAAGCAATGACTTCTAGTTTTGAGGAGGCAAATTTAGATTAGGTGTGGTGAGATACCATGGCAAAGGATAAACACTCTATTATGCAAAATGATGTTGAACTAGAAGAAAAGTTAATGATTCATTCTAGATGATTGTACAAGGTGAAGCATGTGATAGACATAAACATATAAAATTATAAGGCCAGATTGTTGCACGAGGGCTCTTCTAGTGAGGGAGTTGACTATGGCAAGTCCTTTGCTCCAATTGTGATATGCTTATATCAGGGTTGTTATGTCTCTTGCATCTTATTTCAGTTGGTCTTTTTATTAGATGATTGTAAAGACAACTTTTCAAAATGGCAAGATAGAGAAAGAAACATAGATTGATTAACATGTAGGTTTGAGGTGCATGGGGGAGATACCCATGTTTGTAGTTTGAAGAAGGCAAGAAGGCCCTAATGGGTTGAAGTAAGCACCATGTGCTTGTTACTCATGGATTGATGAGAACTTATTGAAGTTGTGCATCGCTAAAATTGTCGTAGATCCTAACCTTTACTATTTGTTTGATAAATTTGATATGTTAATTTGGTCCTATATATTAATGACCCATAGTTCAAAAACTTTGACTTGACAAAAGCTCGAGGAGAAAGTCAACAAATTTTCTAAACCTAAAAAAACACAAACTTGTAAAGATATATTTCAAACACATGCATACCACTAAATTTAGAGAATATATTACTGATTTCCTTCATATATAGATCAAAAAACGAGTTCAATATGCAGCATAAATAAAAGATGAATTCAATAGATATCAAAAGTTTCAAGGTAAATAAAAAATAAAATTTTTAAAGTCAATGCTCACAATCAATAAATTTCTTCTACGACTAAAGCACAAAAAGCATTTTGTGGGTGTCCTCGAATTGGATGGTAGTGCTGCAACTTCTTGTTGACAAACAATATCGTCCTCAATAGGAGTCTCAGGCATATGATCATGATGTGAATGTGGCTAACCCCCTATTCATGGCTCGCCTTCTAGCTTCTTCTTTGCTGCCACTTCCACCTCCCATTTTGCAACCTCTCTCTCCAAATCAGCTATATGATTAGTATTAAACAATGGACCCACATCCTCAACAACTTAATCTAAATATGGATCAGTGCTATCAAGATCAAACACTTCATGTGTTTTTTGCCTCTTTACCTTCTTTGCATGCAATTGAAGGTTGTACTACACATATTGTAAGGAAGCAAGGTGTGTGGAACCAATTTCCTTTGTCCATCTTAAGGGGAGTGATGTATAGAAAAATTTAAAACTGATCCAAACTTATTACAGAAAGCAAAGAAACACATTCATTAACAGATAACTAATAATACCGAACGTAGTGATTTATGTGGGGAAAACCCTTTTGGGAGAAAAACCCCATACTCCAAAACCTACACAATATATTATCAAATTTGAAAGAGATTGCGACACATTTGCAATGCAAGAATGCAAGTCTTTACAAAACTGACTCACAAACAATTAAACTTGGAAGAATTTTAGTAGCATTCCAACAACACCTATGTACTTGCAAATTCTCATATGTAAACTACTTACCGAAACACCAATTTATAGACTTTTTAACAACTTGGAAACCATTTATGGTTGACATAACCATGAGAAAACCCCTAAGAGGTATGGCACCCAACTTGGGTCCAATTTCCATTGTCCCCTAGGAGAATTTGTCATATTGACTAAAAATAACATTTTCTCCACTTCTATAGCTGTCATAACTAACCAATTTTATCCACCCAACATGGGTGCTTGAGTTTGGCATGATTCCAATCTCAAAAAAAAAAAAAAACACTCTATGACAAATAATATAGCTTTTCATAAGCTGCTTATGATTTCAAAGTAATTTCCTCTATTTTATCCACCCAACATGGATCTTTCAAAGAGAGTAGCCCAAGCCAAAATAAATCCTCGTACAACACCTTATAAATCACTGGCACATGGCAAATGATGCCACAACAAAATCCCACACCCCATTTCCATTTAAGGCTAATTTAAATAATAAAAAATAAAAAAATATGGAATTACTTTGTAGGAAATGCCAAATAATAAATAAATAAATTATTTGCAAGAGCCAAGGCATAACATACCATCATGGAATCAATTGTTAGGAGCACACCATTTGAGCTTCTCTATGCTAACAACTTTGGTCGATGCATCTACAACATTCATCAATGTCTACCTTTTCTAGCTTTACCCTACCATCCTTTGACCAAATCTCTGACAAAATGATATTGAATACCTATATGCTTATTCTTGGCATGGAAATTTGGGTTCAGATTGCACTCTATTTGTCATAAACTATAACTAAACTCCCTGTTTCAACCCAATTTTTGAACACAATCTCTTAAGCCAAATGACTTCTTTATAGGCATGAGTAGCTGCTATATACTTTGCCTCTGTAGTGTGCAAAGTTACTACATCATTTTGCTTACTCATTCAACTTATTGCATCACCATTTAATGTTAACAAGTATGCATAGTTGAATGATGAATCATTTGCTATCAACATATTTAGTCCAATATGAGTCCACATAATCACAAATATCTTGGGAATGCCTATATCTTGTACCATGAAAACACATGGAATACTTTGAGGTACCTCACAAATATTTGAATACTCTTTTAATTGTGCTCCAATGAATCTGTTTAGGATTAGACATAGACTTGATGAGATCTCCCATTGTTTGGGCAATGTTAGGTCTAGTATAGGCCATAGCATACTTTTTGTGCAATAAGATCCCAAAGTTTGTATTCTTTCACACCATAAGTATAATTGATGAAGTTATATTTAACAACTTTCTTCTTCAACTTTGTTCACTTCTCCCTTGGGATGTGCATATGCTTTACAATAAATTTTATTGATATGTCTCAATGAAGGCTTGTCACTCAGCCATGTGTCCATGGGTGTTTTATCCATAAGAGCTGATGTAGGAAGCTTGTTAATCAAGTAGCAAGTAGTGGTTACAACTTAGGCCCAAAACCTTTGTTCCAAGCCAGCTCCACTTAGCATACTTTTAGCCTTTTCTATTAGTGTCTTGTTCATAAAGAATGACTCCATTTTGTTGTGGAAAATATGGATTTGTCTTTTGTCTTTGTATATTGCAATTTTAATAGAGTCTGTCAAAATTATTATAGAAAAATTTGTTGCCATTATTAGTCAAACATTTTATTTTCTTTCTAGTTTGCAACTCAACCATTGCTTCAAAGTCTTTGAAATGATTGAAAACTTTTAGATTTATTCTTTAGAAAATAAACTCATGTCCTTTTGTTATGATTAGCAATAAATGAAATATTATAAGTAAATTTTGCAATTGAAGGAACATCAACATGACCAAACACATATGAATGAACAAGATCTAAAATACCACAAGACTTATGAGAATCGGAGTAAAACTGAATGTGGTTTTGTTTTTCATATATGCAATGCTCACACAAGTCAAATCAAGATTACAATTAGTTAAACCTTCAACAAAGTTTTTTATTTTTCAAGGTTTGTAGAACCTTCTCTCCTATGTGGCCTAATCTTTGGTGCCATGACATAGTCTTTTCTGTAGGTAACTTAGATTCAATAGAAAGAACACTTTTAGGTACCCAAAATTCATGACCATCCATTGAAGAGGAAACCATCTCTTTAGGCAATGAAGTAGTTGTAGACTTACTTTTTATAGAAGTATTATTGCACTCAATAGGGAATGCATCAAGTTGAAATAAAGTTCTTGATCTACTACCTTTAGCAATCACTATAACACCTCTTACCATTTTAACATCTACTTTAGAAAATACCACTTGCACACTTACATCTATTAGTTTGCTCACAAATAACATATTATGTGCTCATCTTAGGATACACAACACATTGTCAAATCTCCTAACTCTACCATCAAGAAATTTTATCCTAATACAACCATGGCCAACAATATCTAAATAGGAATTATCACCCAAGTAAACCTTACTTCCTCTATACATTTCATACTTAGAAAACCAATGTTTATTTGAGGTCATATGAAAAGATATATTTGAGTCAATCAACTATGCATTTTCATTTGCACGAGTGGCCAAAGCTACGATAAATGACTCAAAATCATAATCAATATATATTTTTTTTCTTTGCCTTATGCAAGTGACTAGGTTTACCATTGTTCCAACAAATAGCCTTGGACTTTCTAGGAGATTTAGATCTCCCCTTGGACTTGGATCTAGATTTGTCATGTTGTTTATTGTTCTTATTACCTCTTTCTTTTGGTTTTCTTCAAACACTCAAAGCCTCTTTGGCATTTAGAGAGACTTTCCTCTTCATCTTTTTAGAAAGCAAAGAATCAACGACATCCTACACCTTTAGAGTGATAGAATTTCTCCCAATGACCATGGGCAAGTTGTCCCGTAAGTCTAGCAAATAACACAACAAAGTTTAACATCTTTCCTCTTCATCCATCTTCACACCTACAAAGTTTAATTGAGCCATCGACATATTAAATGCTTTCAAGTGGTCTGCAATTTGTCCACCTTTTTCCATCCTCAAGGAATAGAGTTTCTTCATGGACATTAATAAGATTTTTTTTTCAACACAAAACAATTTGTTGACCCTTTGCTTTTCAATCTTATTGGCGCTTCAATTCGCCCCTCTGGAGTGTGTATTGGAAATGGACAACTATGCACAGTATTAACTGCTCTTCAAATTAGGAGGGGAAGCTCCCTCTTTTGCTGATATGCGTAAAAAGTAAAGTAATCTAAATTCCTGTCTTTTTGACTCAGCTAGTAGAGGCACAAGGTTATAAAACCAAATACATTGCAGCTAAGTTTTTCTCTGGTTTCACAGATCTAAACTATAACTAGGCTAACACTAAAACTATCCTATCTCCTCTAGAAAAATAGAGCAAGAAGAATTAGGAGCAATTGGGAATGGTTGATGATAATCTCTATCTCAGGATTTCCAAGGAGGTAAAATACTCTATCCAAGGTGTAGGCTGAAATAAAGGTTATTGGAAACAAACATGAAACGGTAAGCTAGTTCTCAGGATTCCCAAGGAGGTAAAATACTCTATTTGAGGTGTAGGCTGAAAAGAAGACTACTAAAAACGACATCAAATGACAAGCTAGATCTTAGGATTCCCAAGGAGGTAAAATACTCTATCCGAGGTGTAGATATGAAAGAAAGATTATTAAAACATTAATAAATTTGGGACAACAAATTGCATAATGAGACACACACACAATAGGCGATCAAACTAGCTTTATATTAAACAAAGTGAACCAATATAGAATAGCAATATTGCATGACAAGGTGGGCACATCAATTTGTTATCACAACAAAAGTTAAAATACAATGAGCAGGGTGCTCTTATTTATAGAATCTCAAAGGAGTAGGGAACCCTCAAATCTCCTTGAGTTAACATTCAGTCTTGCTAATATGCAAGAGTTATTACTATTTCTAAACAAAGATAACCTAATAGTTAATTGGAAAGACTACCTTAGTTAACTGGTCTAAAACTAAAACTAATTGAACTTTGCAACATGCAAGTCTTATTGATATGAGAGTGAACTGATAACCAACATCAGTTAACTGAAACCTAACTGAAAGTTCCACCTCCATCAAAAGATATCCCTGAGGAAGAGATAAACATGCATGAAATCAGCAGTTTGAACTCAAGAGTGACGTTGAGTTGACTGCTGCCTTTGACTCTATCCTTGGGAAAATTGTGGGATCTAACTGACTGTCTACTCCAAGCCATCACGAGCAATCATCTCCTCTAGGAAATCATTAATTGCATCTTCAACTAGCAGTTCACTAACTGCTAATTTTGGTGGCTCTGTAACTGGAGTGATGATCTTTGTTTCTTCTAAAGCTTGATGCTTTTGACGCTCTTCTGGATTCTTCTCAATGGAAGAGTGTTGCATGATGAAATTGTGAAATTTGACTGCGAACACTCTAGCTGTGAGAAATACACACAAACTTGCTACACATGCAGAGTTTTAACATTATTCAACCCTCTAAACTGGCCTTGAAAGGCTATCAGCTATACGAGGTATGAAACCATGTGGAATTCGTGAGCAACCAAAAAACTGGTCATCTGTTTGTGGAGAACATCGCTGATCAAAGAAGCCCAGTCATAGTGTTCCTTACAATTGACAAGTTGAGCCATGATGTAATACATCCAAGGCTGAAACTTGTTGGCATCTGCTTGACTGGTGACACGGTTGAGTAGGGTGATCATTACTGTGTATTCATCTCTGAACTCTCCACGACCCGCATTCTTTGGCAAATTAGTTCTTTTCTGTTTGAGCCATCTCTCTGCCATTCCTCTATGACATTTTTCCCTTTCAGAATTGAACGCCTTCTCACACTTCTCCATGGATATGACCAAATTACTTGTATTTGGAGGAATACCGAAGCACTTCTCGATGTCTTTGAGCTTGAGATTGCATATCATTCGCCCATCCACTGATTGAATTTCTCGTGCAGTAGGGTTGTAATGCTTTACATAAGTAATTACAAACCCTATACACTGTGCTGAGATGGGAAATGAGGCCGCTTCAAGCAAACCAGATTCCTCGATGTTTTGAAGTGTGGTTTGGACTATGCCTTTTGAAGCGTTCAAGTTAACCTCCGGATCCACTTGATGTAAATTAGTATCAGCTGTTTTGATGAAATCATGAATCAAGACTAATTTGGTTTTGAATTCAGTCTGAGTGAATTGCATATTGAAAAACTAGACTGTTGACTATAAACATGGATATGTTTTGACAACTTTTTCGATGAGGCTAAAATTAGCTTGCCGAGGGGCAATTTTTTCGAAAAAATCTGAGATGTGGGTTTTGTAGGGAATATATTTCTAAGCAAACCCACAACGTCAGAAATTCAAAAAACTGGTTTTTCCTCATGCATGCAAGAGCTTTTCAAACCCAAATTCTCTGTTTTTTGAAATATTGACTTTTTCCGGAAACCCTAGAAAAAGGGGGTAGCGAGGCACTTTTGCTAGAAAAATCTAGCATGTGGGTTTTGTTGCCAACACTGTACTGAACAAACCTAGATGACCAGAATTGTGAAATACTGTCATTTACTTGGACATGCGAGAGAAAACCTAAGACAAGGATAGAAGAAATGTGAGGGGGAGAAGATAGAAATTATCTTTTGCCTATTTCAATCTTCAAGAAAATCACGTCCTACCCAATTTGATGAAGTCTGCCAAGCATGTGCTGGAAAGATGAAGCATGCAAGCATATTCCTCTATGCCACCTGAATGAAGAACTTTGACGAACACTAAAAATGGCCTTTGTTTGATCCTTCAAAAGGCGTTGGAGAGAAAATAGCTGATTTTAGCTTCAACCTACAAGAAATAATGAAGTTGTGACACCTATGCTTGAAGAAATAAGCATTTTGTAGGTGGTAGTGCCAACCCTAATTGAGTTAATCCTCGTGCATGCATCGCGAACCGAAGTTCTTCCACTTAATTTAGGACGCCATTTACAAGAGATAGCATGCAAACATCACAACTGAAAGTTAAATGGTCAAACTTTGACTTTTGGCCCCCAAGCTTGAGAAAGTTAGAAATTTTTTAAAGATTTTCATCTTCCGTTGTGATGAATTGCCACTATTTGACCCTGAATTCTGGATACCCGGTTGATCCTTAAGCTTAGCTAGTAGATTCATCACAGCGCTGGATCAAGTTTGACGAGATATTGCTGGGAGCTGCAAACCTCAGAAAGTAGTTTCGATGGCTTGAAATTTTTGGCGCCTTTTGCAAAAAGGGTGCTTTTTTAACCAGACTTAGCCATTTTTTGGATGTTTTTTCAACCTCTTTAGTTTGACCCTTTGTGCTTCAATCTGTAACTGCCGGTGACTGACGACTCCCGTGAACATGCCGAGATGTGGAATAGAGAACCAGTTCAGTTTTGAAAAGAATGATTGGTTTTGCAATGTCTAAAGGTTGGTTTGCGATGCTCAAATTCAAGGGCGCCCCTGCAGGGGTTTTTGAAACACATTTTGCAATTTGTAATTTTCGACGAAACGCTCCAGTTTGACTCTTGTTGTCGGGAGCTGGATTGCTCCAATGTTCGTGCTGATGATCATCGCGGATTTTGAACAATTCTGAAGAGATGGTCCTGGGAGTTGTGAAGTCAAAAGACTGCATCTGAGGCCCCAGAAAGTTGGGCGCCTTTTCCAAGGAAGGTGCATTTTTCTCCATACTTAGTCAAATTTCCATTTTTTCAACTTGCCTTCGCCTTCGGTGTTTTATGCTTGATCTTCAGTTACAGGCGTTTGACAGGTCTCGAGAGCGGGTTGTTGGATTCATTGCATAGCTAGAAGGATTTTGAGCAGATCTCTTGAAGAAGACAACTGCTGAAAACCTCATCTGGTTGACTAAAAGTCTAGGTGCCCCTGGCCTGCAGGAGTACATCTGAACTTTTGACTTTTATTTCATCCTCCGTTTTACGTGCTCATTGGATCAACTGCTATTGTCATTTGATACATCTTATGGACTGGCAAACAGATTCATCGCGAAGCTGGACTAAAGCTGAAGAAATCATTTGAAGATGGTTACTGCAAAAACTAACATCTAATAGGCTTTATTTTTGGGCGCCCCTAGGCTATAGAGGTACAATTTCTATGATTGACTGCCATTTTGGATGTTTGTTGCCTTCTGCATCTTCTGCCTCTATTGTTGTTTGTCGATGTTTGGCAAATATGATGGATTCGCTTGATGACTTGCTAGAAAGCTAACAGAAATCCGAAGATGATTGGCTTTGCAAGCATTAACAATTGCATTTAGGCCTTCAAATTCAAGGGCGCCCTTGGCCTGCAAGGGCACAATTGACTCCAGAGTTGATGATTTTCTAATGATTTTCGCCTCTTTGTGCTTCACGATCACCGTGTTGCTAGGCTAAGTTGATTGCGTTGAAGCATTGTTGTTGCTGACGAGAGTATGTGATTGCATTCATCATTTTTTCGTGTACGGACACTGCAAATTTGACTTGGGTGTTGAATGTGAAGGCATCTCCCTCATAGCAAGGCGAAGCATTTCCAGACTTAGAATATTTTTTACATTTTTCGCCGTTTTGAAAATCCCCTCCGTCACGAAGCATCTTTTTGAGCATCTTTCGCCATAGAATCTTCTATGATGAATTTGAGGCTTAGATTTCGACACCTGGTACTGGCCAACTGCCATTGATGACTTCAGAGGTCCTAAATTTTCTCTCGAAAAAGTGAAGTAGACCCACTAGAGCTAAACTAACTTTTTCTTGATTTTGACTTCACCAATGTGATCGTGACGTGAAATAAGCCAATCAAAATGATTTTCAGTCAATTCTGGAAAGATCCTTTTTTTAAGGTTTTTCCTAAAAATAGGGGCCCAAAAACCCTAATTTTCAATATTTTCAAATTTTTCCAGTATCCTTTAGACAGTAAACCCACAAAAAGCCCATGCTTCGTTTGACCTAAAACTGACTTTTGACGACAATTTTACAAGATTTAGACCATTTTAATCAAAATGCCTTAATGAAGCAAAATTTTTGTTTTGGGTACAACAGATCTGTTACATCATACTAAGATGCTTGAGTAGCATATGGAGGTCTATGAATATTGGCATCAATAGCATCTTAGAGATCACAATCAATCAACAAATGTTCCTATTACCTTGTTTTTTGGAAAAATCAGAACAACACAAAAAAAAGGGAATTTTTTTTTGCGAAATCAGCAAAGCATGCAAAAATAATAAAGGAGTTCACTAACGTCAAGGAAGTCTAAAGGGAAAGGATAAGGATTACAAATATCTTATCCACAAAGGGTAAGGATTACCAATATCTTATCCACAGAGGACAAGATGACAACTCATAGGATAAGATTAACAACTCATAAAGCAAAAAGTTGAATCTTATCCACAGAGAATAAGGATGACAACTCATAGGAAAAATATCTAAAGTCAACATGACTTTATGAGTCTAGGCTCTCAAAATCTATAAATAAGAGGCCTATGCTTTTTTGTAAAGGATTGGAAAAGTCTATTGCGACAAAGTGACATTCAGTCCTTGAATTGTTTAAGTCAAAATTAGGTCTTTACTTCTGTAATTTTCTTCATTTATTGCATCTTCAACCTTGTTTCACTATGAAATAATGGTTGATTGGATATTTGTGATGTAATCTTTTATTGTTTTTTCCAAAAAAACAGTCATTCTAGTAATCTTAAGTGAATCAAAGATTATTATTTTTGTGTTGACTTGTTTCAATTTTCTCTGTGTATGAAAGAAAACTAGGAATTATTGTGAGTTCTATGACTCCTTGATTGCTTAAGTTTACCTCTGAATTATTTTTGCAAATTATTGTGTGAAGCTTTAGATTGAGATTCATAAGTTGTGTTTCAAAAGGAAGTAGAAATCTGCTATATTTGGAGTATCACCTTCATTTTCTGTTTTAGATTCATATCATCAGTTCTTTCTTATCTCTTTTTCTAGCAAAGTTCTTTAGTTAGAGTTAGCTTTTAGGTGATTTACCAAGGGGAAGCTGCCCTTTAATGGAGGTTTTCCTCGAGTTTTGCAAGTCCCACAACTTGAGAGGTCATCCCATGTTTCATAGGATAGCTGGATTCAAGATTTAGCAGGGTGCATATTCCAGGTGATAACGGTTTTTGGCACACCAGGTGGGACAAGTCTGAAGACTTATACATTTTCCAGCTGAGAAAGTGGTGTTGTTCTCAACAAGTGCAGACTTGAAGAGGCAAGTTTACAAAAGCACCTGGCTACTCCACTAACTTTTGGTTGTAGATTAGAGCTTTCATCATATGCCAAGAGTGCAAACAAGGGCTTCTACTAAAAGTACATAGTTTCAATTTGTTGAGTTATCAACTAGTTATTCTCGAAGTAGAAAATCAAGATTGTCTAGATCTCCTATAAGAGAAACTAAAGATGAAGCAACTCCAAGAACCCAATCTCCTCCTTTTGGTAGATTTCTTCAACTCAAGTAAAATTTCAGATTCCTAGGGCTAGAATGGCTAGGCAGCAAATTTTTGCTACTTTTGATGGAGGAAACCCTCTTATTTTGACCCAACATGATGCTATACTAGTTTCAGCTTTGAAAGCTTTACCATATTTTACTAGTGATAAGGAAACTACACCTTTAGAGCATATTCAAGATATTGCTAATGTCTCTTCTTTTCATCATGTTACTCAAGATAATGTTGCTATGAGGCTTTTAGGATCTTCTTTCGGGGGCAAAGTAGGTGAATGGTACAAAGGGTTACCCCATGCTTCAATCCACAATTGGGTTGAATTGTGAGAAGCATTTTGCAAAGAGTTTGATGACAAGAGCGATCATTTCTCTCTCATGAAGCAGTTGTCTCGGATCAAGAGAGCTCCTCACGAGTTCTTAATAGATTTCAATCAAAGGTTTCAGAAGACATGGGATAGGATCCCAACTTTTGTACAACCTACTCCCAATATTGCTTTTCTATATTATTTGCATTCTTTGAACTATGATATTGCTTTGTTGATACAATCAATGGGTGGGAGAGTATTACCCGATGCTTATGATTTGGCTATGCAACCTGAAAATAGTCTAATCCAAGCTGGAAAAATAGCTCCTAGGCCTCCCATGCCATTATTCCCTGAAATTTCAGCAGCTCAACCAAGCATAAATCTTATTCCTACAACTGTTGTTCTAATAACTCCTCTTGCTATACCTTCTAGTGAACTCCAACAAGTGAAATCTTTGCTTCAGAGCTTTAGCAATGAGCTAGTGACCCTAGAAAGACAACAAATGCAGCAAGACAGGCCATATCAACAGCAAAATCCTTTATATCAGCCACAAAATAGGCCATATCAGTCCTCATATCAGCAAAATAGGCTGCCATATCTAGCATATGCACAAGGTTCAGGACAATTAAGCTATGCCAGGCCTTTGAATACGGTAAATTCCAATGTTGTTAGCATCTCCAAAGCTATTTTTCCTGCACAAAACAATCTAGTACATGAGCAAGAATGGCGAGAGGGAAACTATGGTCAAGCTCCCACAGTGCAGAATGTACCTATCAGTTCAGGACAACAGTATGAAGGAGTTGAGCACGTTGGAACTCAAGATCAGTATGTGTAAGGTGAGCCGACTTAGGCTAATTGGGAGAAAGATGAGTTTTGTGGTATGAACAGGGTTGGAACAACAACAAAAGAGTCAGATTCCATAACACAATACAGTAGGGCAGTGAAGAAGAGAGCAATAGGAGATGGATCAGCTGCCATAGTTGATCAACCATCCATCCCACAAGCATCCTGAGGTGTCACAAGTGCTGTTATAGCAGTAAATACTACTGCTGTTCCAATTGTAGCAGCTGTTCTAAAGGGCAAATTGGTGCCAAATCAGGTTCCAACAAAGATAGATACTATTGTTCCAAAGGTTTCTCCAAAGTTAGTGCAGTTCCATTTAATATTGTAGAGCAAATGGAGAGAGCTAACTTGAATTTACCAATGTGGGAATCATCATCCGTTCCTACACAAAGAGACTTGCTGTAGGAGGCCTTGAAAGAGTTTGATCAGCCAGCTAGGGCAGCAAAGGAAAGTATTACAGTAGCAACTGGTCTAATTCAACCCAAAGAGGAGACTAATACCATCAAAAGTAGTAAGCCTCCTCCATTTTACATGTCTTTGATCATTGGTGATTTCATTGTTTATAATTGTATGATCAATTCAGGGGCTAGTATTTCTTTTATAACTAAAAAACTAGCTGATCAACTAGGTATAAAATATGAAACCACCACCAAGGGTGTTGTGCAATTAGATGGCACTACTGTTAGGTCCATAGGAGTCATTCAAAATCTGAAGTTAACCTTACATGGATGCCCAAATTGCACTGTTGTGCAAGATTTACCAGTTATAGATCTTCCTCCCTACTTTGCCATTGTTTATCCAGGGAATTTACAGCCAAAATAGGAGAATATCTATCATTTGATTGGTCTCATATGTACTTTAAAACTAGGTATGGAACTAAGGTTACTATCAAAACTGAACCTATATCCAAAGATTGTATTGAGCCATATACTCCTATTAATATGAATTGCACTATTCTAGACTAGGAGGAAGGAATTGATGATCATGAGGCTACGACTCTGATAGAGAAAATATCAGATTTATTGTTGCATGAGTGTGCAACCTACTCCACAACTAATTTGTATGTTGACATGGAAGATACAGGTTTGGGCACATACTATATCCATGAGAAAAAGGTGGAAATTCCAAATTAGCTGAAGGCACAAGAGGCTAAAGACGGTATATGCCAGCTGTATTTTGATGGATCTAAGTCCAAGAATGGTGTATGGGCTGGTATTACTCGAATTTCTCCTCAAGAAGAGAAATAGTTCTTTGCTTTCAGATTTCATTTCAATTGTACTACTACTGTGGCTGAGTATGAACCATTGATACAAGGTCTTCAACTTGCAAATAAAAGAGGAATCAAATCATTGCAGGTATTTGAAGACAGTGAGCTGGTTGTACATCAGGTTAGAGGCAAAAGTGCCTCCAAGAACAACTTGTTGAAATCATACAAGCACATAGTTTGGGATCTTATTGAAAGTTTTGATGCTTTCAACATCCAAGCTATTCCGAAAGCACAAAATAGAGATGCCAATCGCCTTGCAACAGTTGGGGCACAATTTGACATACCCAAGAATGTCACTGAAGATAATGACAGTGTTAGAGTGCTAGTAAGGCCTATTGTCCTGGATAATGTAATCAGCTGGCAGGTTTTCGAGGATGATCAACAAATTGCCAATTTTTTGGTAGAAGTAGAATTTGCTGCTCAAAATCAGTCAAAGTTGGATCTACAGTATGGTGATCAGATTATCTAGTTGAAGACAAACAAGTTGCCAAAGGGTTTGGTCACGTTGGAGAGCAAATTCTCAAAGTGGGCAAGGCATGTTCCAAATCTGAAAAGCAATCTTTTCTTAGTCTTTGTAAAAAATTTGATGATGTATTTGCATTGACGCACAAAGATTTGAAAGGATTTAATCCTAGTTTAGCCCAACATACTATTGAGTTGGATCTTGTTGCTAAATCAGTTAGATAGAGACAAAGGCCTATAAATCCCAAGATAGAGCCTATCATACATAGAGTTGTCCAAACTCTTAGATGCCAACATTATCTACCCAATCAAACTCTCATCCTGGGTAGCCAATCTAGTTCCCGTTAGGAAAAGGATTGGTGAAATCAAACTTTGTGTAGATTTCAAAGACTTGAGTAGAGCATCTCTTAGAGATCATTACCCTCTTCTCTCTATGGAACAAATTTTGCAAACATTTGTTGAGGCTGAGCGATTTTCTTTTTTAGATGGTTATTTAGGTTATAATCAAATACTTGTGCAAGAATCTGTAAGAAGCCACCCCAAATTGGATATTTTTTCGTTTTTTACCAACCAGGACTGTTCAAGCATTTCGTTGAACAATTTCTAG
>VDFB02137432.1:0-17082 GCA_007258455.2 Sequoia sempervirens
AGGCTTAGATCTAGGAACTCTTTAAGGACATCTTGATGCAAAATGACCTATCTTACTACATGAAAAAAATTTAATAGGAAATACATCTTCATACTTACCTTTTCCTCTTCCTTCTTACTTTGTAATCAGTGCTTCCAGTTCTTGTACTTCTCTTTATTTGTCTTCGAGTTGTTTTAATTCTTCATCATATTTAGATATCTTTATGGAGCTCTCTCTCAGACTGTATCTTTTCCTATAACTTTTGGATATAGTATCTTTGAATGCAGATTTAGTTTTTGGTGTAGATTCACCAAATTCACTTATTTCAAAAGTAGCAAGCTTCCCTATTAGTGTATCTCTTTTCATTTTGTTTACAAAAATAAATTCCTCAATATCATGAACCTTCATTTTGTAAGAAGGAGGCAAGGATCTGAGTATCTTAGCCACAATTTCATCCTCACTCACTGAACCACCAACACACTTAATACTAAGCACTATTTCATTTACTCTCTGCATAAAAGAAGTCATATTTTCATCTTCACCCATCTTCATATTCTCATACTTTCCTTTTAAGCTCTGTAGCTTAGCCATCTTCACCTATGTATCTCCTTCATACAAATTTTCTAGCTTTGTCTAGATCTCATGAGTTGTCTACAGACCTATCACATTAGCCATCTTTGAATCTATTAGAGTGCTCACCAATGCTTCCATAGCTCCAGTATTACTTTTAGCATCTTTGATCCCATTAGTAGAGGAGGGACCATTATGAGGAATAGTATATTGATCTCTTGTAATCTTCCAATAAGCATCACCAATGCACTACAGATGAAATTGCATCTTGACTTTCCACAGTGAGTAGTTGGTGTCATCAAATCTAGGACTTTCCTTGTTGAATTTTGCCATCCCGATCACCTTAAGCTATTATAATTATTCATAAGAAATAGCTCTAATACCAATTATTGGAAAAACAAGGACAAACAACTAAGAGAGGCAGTGAATCAGTTGTCACATAAATTTAAAAAATTTCTAACTTAACTTATTCTTACTCTCAAATTTGATGAATGAACAATTAACCACAAGAAATTAACACATCAGAGAGACAAAGAACACCAATATTTTTTATGCGGAAACCCTGTTAGGGGAAAAACCATGGTGGATTTTAGTCCACAAGATTATACCCTACTAAAAGTATAATGAAAAAACAATAAGGGGAATGCACATGCATTCAGACACACTTCCTAGAGCTCACTACCCAATTACAAAAAGGGCTTACTACCCAACAAAGTTGGATTAAAAATCTAGAGGGTATGAACTAAGAAAATAGCTTCTACTCAAGCCTAATTATAGTTCCAATTAAGCTCAAAACTTCTTCACACTTCACACAATCTTCTTCACACTCTGCTCAGTAATGATATTCACACATACAAACATAGGAGCAAATGAAGCATACATTCCACCGATCACACAATCGCTCTTATATATCCGCTATAAGAGATTTCATGACAACATGGCCAGCTAAGAAAAATAAATTATATTTGCAATGTCGGCCCAAAATAACAAATAAATTTTAATGTGAACCCACCAAGATCAGAGAAAACATAGTGGAGACCCAAATTAATATCTCCAACAAAAAATAACTTTAATTAATTACACCTCGAACATATGCAACATGCTATCATCAACATGTCAGTCAGGAACATCAAAAACTGAACATGCGCAAGAAAAGATCTTCAAACATGAGCTCACCAGATCAAGTGGACGTACCAAAAAGATAGAGAATGAACTAGAGACATCTGAGAACACCAAGAAATAATAGAGAAACATCTACAACAACTGAGATAACTAGAATCACACAATCTTCATTCAAGAACACTAACAGAGACCAGTAAAACACTGTCAGACCATAACTCACAAACAACTTCAGGTGGACCTCTGAAACTTCTGGTAGATGATCCAGACATACTCAACAATAAACCCTTTAATCCACATTGACTAATCTTTTACATACAGAACAAAATGCCTTTATGACTTGCACAATTCCACTAGGAACGTAGAACACTTTTGCTCAATATCCTCAATATATACAACAATAGATACACCAAATGCTAATAGTGTTGAAATCAATGAGAACCACATATAAGCATCACATCCATAGCATCCAAAAATCTCCCAATAGGCCAAAAATTTTAAACCACTATTGTGGGATCACCCTTCTAGATTAACATTATAATGCATTTAAATATATTTAATAATTTTGATTTAGGGAAAAATGGGTTCATTAAGTCTAGAGAAGTGTGAAGGTCTTTTACAACACTTTACAACACCTTTACAAGACATCATTAAATGCATTTTATTTAGTTTGCAAGGGTCCAAGACCTAGTGTGGATGTGTAAAACACCTCACAACACCAAATCAAGGCCTGATTAAGCCATATTTATCATCAATTAATCCCAAATAAAGCAAGAAAAATGGGATAATTTTTTCATCTCCACAGACACACACACACACACACATATGATCATTTAATGGTTGTTTATGTATGCTTATTTGTTTTAATTTAAATGGAAATTTTATTTATGAAATAAACTTTGTAGGAATATTTAATAAATGTATCCATGATTTAACATGTTTTATGTGATGTAATTAAAACTATCCCAAATTCTTTTAGATGCAACATTGTGATTAAGTATGTTATGTTAAATTAAATGCACCTATGATCTACTTAAGAACATAATTTAATTAATATAAGGATCTAAAGTAACACAACATGTATACAAGATGAACTTGAATAGTATGAAACCTAAAGTAACCACCTAAAATTTATTTAAATAATTACTTTATTATTCAAGACACACAAATGACTGATTGTCTAGAACGAAGCAATGCAAGAGAACATAGAATGCCATCTACTAACTATAACACCATTGCTTTATCATTCACACTATTCAACAAGGTTATACATATTATTGATTAAAATTTGTGGCATTTATTAGTTCCTTAACAGGTGTACCATCTTTTTTTTTTAATGTACATATGCTCCAAACCCATAACTTTCATCAATTTTTTAAGGTCCTAGCCAATTAGGGATGAACTTTCCTTTTTCAATCAATGTGGCACTGATGTTACATTGATTGTCACATAACATAAAATAACCTTTATTGAATAATTAAGGGATGACATTATCATTGTAACTATGCTACTTTCTTCTAGAATAAGCTTGAAGGTGGTCAAGAGCATTATTGTGTTGTTTGTCAAGCATTTCAAGTTGATGTAATCATTGTTTCTTATAAGTATTATCATCAATAAGTCCTTGAAAAACAATTATTAATGTAGGAATCTCTAACTCCAAGGGCATTATTTCCTTTGTGTCATATATGAGGTTATAAGGGGCATTCCTTGTGGATAATAGAACATTAGTATCATAGGCCCAAAATGCATACATTAGCTATGTGTGCCAATCCTTATTATCTTTGCTTATTATTTTCTTTAAGTTTTTTTCAAGGGTCTTATTAGTTGATTCAACTTGACTATTAGATTGTGAGTAGTAGGGTGTTGAAAAATGATGTTGGATGTTAAACATCTCTAAGAAATTCTTCATGTCATTATTCTTAAATGGTGTCCCATTGTTTGAAACTAATGTGGAAAGAAGTCCACATCAAGCAAAAATGTGTTCCAATATGAAATAGCATATTACATGTGTATTTTTTGAATGAAGGGGAATTGCTTCTACCCATTTTTTTAAATAGTTTGTTGTAGTGATTATGAATGTATACCCAGTAGAGGAAGGTGGTGAGATTTTTCCAATAAGATATAATCCCCATACCTAAAAGGGCCAAATAGGAAATTGAGTGTGAAGTTTAGAGGTAGGAGCATGAATCAAATTGCTATGTTCTTGACATTTGTGACATTTCTTAACATATGAAAAGCAATCTTGTTCCATATGTCTCTAATAGTATAATATGTAGATTAGTTTTTGAACTAGTGTTCTTCCTCCAAAATGATCTCCACAAGCACCTACATGAGCTTGTTGAAGTGTGATGGGGATTTCATGTTGTTTAAGACATCTGAGTAAGAGACCATAAAAAGGATCTCCATTACAAAATGTTGTTAAGAATTATATATTCAGACGCAAGCTTTTGAGGGCAAGATCGAGTGTTCTTAGTTGTTGGCTTAGGAAAGGTATCATCTTTTAAATAATTAAATATTACTTGTGTACCATTCACTAGAGCTTTTCATGGTGGCTAATAATACCTCGTCCATTTTATCTTCTATTGATGGTTTCGTAATTGTATGCATAATAAATGTGAAGTATTTTGAAGGACTTTGAGGAGATATAATGGAAGTCGCACTCGGCATTACATCCGAATGTTGATTATCTTTTCATGGGATGTCAATGGTGTATGAATCAAATTTTTCTAACAAAGTCATTGTGAGATCCTTTTACTTTGATAAATTTTTCATGTTTCACTTGATATGTTTCATTTATTTTTTTAATGAATAATTGTGAGTCATCGAATGTCATAATGTCTTGAGCTCCCATAAACAAAGTGGTGCACAATCCAATAAACTATAATGCTTCATACTATGCATTAGTATTTTTGCATAGTAAGTTTCAGCGATAAGAAAAAAGGAATAGGCTCCCCCATGAGCAAGGTTATTATAACCCATGCACCAAAGCCAACACTACACTTAGATCCATCAAAATATAACTCCCATGTATTATTTTCAATTTTCAATGAATTATTGTTAGGTAATGAATCATTATTAGGTAATGCTAAAGGAAAAGGAGCATAAACTAATTGGTCATTCGAGGCTTGTCCTTTAATTTAATTTTGTGAAACAAAATTAAGGTCAAACTCAGTTAACAACATAACCCATTTAGCTAAGTGTCCTAATAAATATTTTTTTGTGAAAAGATGTTTTAAAGTATAGAATTTTGTCATCGCATGTGTTTCAACATTTAATAGGTAAAGTCTGAATTTACTAGTAGTGAATACAACAGCCAAACATTGTTTCTTTATCATTGTGTATCATTTATCATAATCAATCAAAGTTTGGCTAATTTAATAAACAAGATGTTCTTTACCACTTTTGTCTTGTTGAGCCAACAATGCTATGAGAGCATGGGTTGATGCTACTATATAAAGGATTAAAAAAATTCCTGCATAGCGGGTTGTACAATAGGTGGAGTGGAAAGATAATCTTTCAAACTTTCAAAATCCTATTTACAATCCGCATTCCAATTAAACTGAACTTATTTCTTAAGGAGATGTGTGAAAGGTAATTTTTAGTCCACTACAGATGTTATAAAACAATGGATAACCTAAATTCTTCCTTGTAGATTACACAATTGGGAAATGTTTCTAGGAGGTGGCATGTTAACTATAGCATCAATATTTTTCATGTCCACCTCAATACCTCTTTGAGATACAATAAAACCTAAAAAAATTCCACTATCTACACCAAAGACACACTTTTTTGGATTTAATCTCAAGTTATATTTTCTCATCTATTCAAATATTGTTTGAAGGATATTCACATTATCTTGTCGAGTTAAATATTTGGCTAGAATAGCATCAACATAATCTTCCAAAATCTTATGTATTTAATCATGAAATATCAATGTCATAGCTCGTTGATATGTTGTGCTTAAATTCTTTAATCTAAAGGCCATCATTACCAAACAAAATGTTCCCCAACATGCTGTAAATGTTGTTTTTTATTGATCTTGAGGGTTGATAAAGATTTGATTATATCTAGAGAATCCATCCATGAATGATAACAAAGCATGTCATGTAGTCAAATCCACTATCATTTCTATATTAGGAAGGGGAAAGTCATCTTTTTAAGATGCTTTATTTAAATCATGAAATTCCATACACATCCTAATACAATTGTTAGGTTTTGCGACTGCAACAATGTTTGAGAACTAAGGAGAATAGTCTATAGGTCATATAAAACCAACTTTGAGGATTTTTTCAATCTCGGCCTTAACTAGTAAGGCTATCTTAAGATTCATATTTTCTATCTTTTTTCTAATCAATTTAGCATTTTCAATGAGGAATATGTTGTGCGTCACTATCTTAGCATCAATTCCTGGCATATCTGAATAATTCCAAGATAAAAGTTTAGGAAAGTCATGAAACAAAGTTGCATGGTCTTTTTATTCATCTTTGTCAAGGAACTTTCCTATCTTAACGACTTTCTCTTTATTGTTAATGTCCATCAGTATTTCAATTGTATCTACCAAAGGATGTGCACCTTGTTTCGGTAATTCATAGTTATATTCTTCTTTTTCCTTATCAATCTCATTACTTTCCTTTCTTCCATCCACAAAATCAAGAGGGGTTCAAATTTACAAATGTTTTTGATAAAGGGAAAAACGGGTTTTATAGGGACTCGAAACCACCAAGTTTACAACAAAAGAGAAAGGACTAAAAATTCCAATAGAAAATACAGGCTGCATAAAAGGAAAAACTAGAAAAAGCAACAGCACCCACAAAAGACCAGGAGGGTCAGACAAAAAACTAGCCAAAAAGCCAACAAAAAGACCAGCCACAACTAACCCAGAGTCTTCAGAATAGACTCGGTCTCAGCCTCCAGGTTTTGCATGTCCTGAACACCCTTCTTGAAGGTTTGAATCATCTGTGATGTAGGAGGAGCCTTCCTCTTCAAATTAGCCTTGGTTCAATTTGAAATACCAACATCCTCATCTTGGTTTTTATCATTAACCTCTTCTAGATCAACCACCAAAGACCCCTGTTGAGCTTTGTCCAATTTTTTAGTCATGGAATTAATGATGATGGCATTGTGTCTTGCCATCCTATTGTTCTACTTGGCTATAATTTTAATAGTATTTTTCATTTTATCCAACTCAATTTCAACCCTTCTATCTATGCCTGCTTGGTTCTAGGTTTCTTTACTGGCACCATGATCTTTTCGCTCAGCCTCTTTCTCACCAAGTGTAGTAACCTTGGCTCCCATTTCTTCCAGTATACTTTGAAGGGCCCAATTTTTTATTTTTAGCTCATTGATTTCATGAAAGATCCATTTCAAAATTCTAAAATGGTCAGCAACATTACTCCTAGCTAAACCCAAGACATCCACAATGGGTTCCCTTTCAAGGTTGAAGCAAGTTTTAGTAGGGTCAGGGGTTATAGGGGAACCAATTCTAGCATCTCTGTCCAACGAAGGGGCAACAAAGGATGAAGTATTGTTAGCACTAGAATCCTCAAAATCAAGAGAGTCTTCAGAGTATGACACAAGGTTTTTAACTGGTAGACTCTTATCAACACTTCTAGTTTTAAGGGTAGAACTTCCCAGCTTAGGCGCAGTGCAAGCTTTCACAGAATGGGGGTTAAGGCTTTTCTTACCAATTTGGACAAAGGACAGGCTAAGGACCATCCTAACTGGGCTCATATTGGGAAAATTACTTGAGCAGCTGGGTTCAGTATCATCCTCCTTAGAATTAGGAGGGGCATCCAAATTAGCAGGGGCATGCATATTTTGGTAATGTTCAACAATTAACCTAATCAAACTAGTATGCAAAATAGGATATATTTTTGGGTTTTTCTTGTGATCATCCAAACTTTTTCTCAAAGAATAGAGAAGATAGTAGGGAATAGAAACCCTGACCTTGTAGCGAAAATGGTTGAAGGCGATGTGGAGTTCATTCACGGTGGTCAGTTCATTCATTCATGGAGTGAACGGGGGACAAAACCCTTTGCCGAGTAGTTTACACCGTCTAGGCCCACAAGCATGCCGGGCAACTACGATTGGGGCCAGCTGCAGTCCCTTTTAATCCCTGTGGTGTGATGTAGTACCCGTCCTATCATCATTAATGAGGTGACACAATTCTTGCCCATGTGACACATCATAGTTCAATAAGGCCCAAACATTAACACTTAATTCACTAATATTTATCCAAGTGCACTGTCCTTTGCTCCTAACCCCTTCATTCACAAAAAAATAGGCCACAACATTGGCTTCTTTAAAGGCATGTGGAATCTTTATATTATCAAACTTGGCTAAGATTCAGGAATAGCATCATCAATCCAAAATTAATAGTCAAGGGGGATACCTACACAAAATAAAATCAATAATCTTTTTGGAATCCCCTTCAAGCCAAAGGTTTTTAAAATTTAGACTATGGGCCAAATTTATAATATGAAAAGCTCCAGATGCCCCAACCAAGTGATTGGTTTGAGATCCAAGGGGAGTAGTAGTCGCACCTAGAAAGTTTCCAAAGGAATCCATTATGACTTTGCAGCAACCTGCCACCTTGGGATTACCTTTAGCCACTCCATCGAAGTTGGCTTTGACCCAACCATTAGGCGGAAAAGACCAGCAAACACCCTCTCTATTCTTCTTAGCTTGTTTAGGGGCACATGGAAAATCAAGACTTATATTCTATTCCTTAGCAACCTTAAGATCATAGGATGAGTGAGCCACTTTCTCGAAGTTGCTAACCTTCTAGGAGATAGCATTGACATTTTATTTTAGAAATCTGATTATTTTATCAAAAATAATGTCCACTGGTGCTTCTTTATCTCTATAAATTATGTTGTTTCATTCTTTCCAAAGACCCCAAACAACATGAGGGAAAGAGAAATCCCACAAGTACCGAAGTACAGGATTGTGAGTTGGAGCTTTCCATTGAAAGAAGAAATCTTTAATAGACAATGGAAAACCCAAGATAGTTGCTAGTAACAGATTATTTTTTCCCAAATTGAGGCAGCAAAATGATAGTGAAGAAATATATGACGCACTGACTCTGCCTCCATCTTGCACAGAAAGCATCTATAAGGTATTTGAAAGCCACGCTTGCAGAGGTTATCAACCGTGAGCACCTTATTTTGGAGAAGGATCCAAAAAAATATGTTGATTTTAGGGACCATATGTTTGAACCAAGCCTTTGACCAGAAGGGAGGAGGAGCTTGGAATGAAGTAAGCCTGGAAAAAGAAGACGAAATAGAATAATTGCCTGAGGGTTCATCACTCCAAACAATACGATCTTCCATCTCATCAGGGCAGAGTCTGATAGTCAGCAAAGAAGACTGAATAGGAGCAAGAGCCTGATTGACAAGGCACAAATCGACCCATTTTCCATCCACATGATAGTCTTTCACATATGAGCAAAAAGAGCTTTGCAATTCTCAGCCCACCCACTAAAGGAATCAATTTTTATAAGGGGCTCATTAAACAACCATCTATCCTCCCAAAATCTTGTTTGGTTTCAACTTCTAACTTGCCAACCCACTCCAGATTCAATAACTTTTCTTTCGTTAATCAAATTATTCTAGCAGGTTGAGCCTTTGGGAAGAAGATGGGATTCCTTCATAATTATAAGGGATCTATTACTCTCCAAATATTTGCTTGCTAGGATATTAGTCCATTCCCTTGAGGATGAAAATATTCTCCAAATTTGTTTAGCTAGAAGAATCTTGTTAACCATTCTAATTTTTCTAAGACCTAAACCTCCGGCCTTTTTCGGTCTGCACACTAGATCCCATCCTATTAAAGGTAGTCTTTTTTTTCTTCAACACCCAACCAAAGGAATATTTTTTTAATCTTTTCAATAGCATCCGTGAACTTAGCAAGGATTTTGAAGAGGCTCAGAGCATAAATCAGAAAATTCTGAAGAGTAGCTTTGAGGAGTTGAAGTTTACCTGCTTGGCTTAACAAAGCTCCTTTCCAGCAAGCAAACTTCTTACTGAACCTCAAATGTACAAATTTTAGTAAGATAGGATGATAATAATCAAGAGGGTGGCCAAGCCCTCAGGATCAAGATCCTATGGAAAAACCAACATAAGTACAAAGGAACATGCTTACAGATGATATATGAATCCATAACTAAATAAAAAAAATACACCATCAAAGACAAGAAAAAAGAAAACAAAAAAGGAAAAACTGCAACAAATCAAGCTTCAACTGGTCATCCAACATGGTGGACCAGGTCTAGGTTGTTTTTCTAAAAAGAGGTTTATAAGTGGAACACATTGTCCACTATGCAAACAAAACTCACGCTCACAAGGCCTAGTGGGAGCTAGGTGTCCACTAGTTGATCCCCAAGGGACCATATTAAAGCCATACCTCCTTGAATTTAATAAGGCACAAAAATGCATGCTCACATGAGCTAGTGAAGCTAGGTGTTCACTAGGTGTGCCCTAAGGCAGGCCATATCAAAGCCATACCTCCATGACTTTAATAAGGACAAAAATGCATGCTCGTATGGGCTAGTGAAGCTAGGTGCTCACTACGTGAGCTGCAAGGAAGTCCATATCAAATCCATAACTCCATGACTTTAATAAGGAAAAAAATGCATGCTCACATGGGATAGTGAAGCTAGGTGTTCACTAGGTGAGCCCCAAGGCCATCCATATCAAATCCATACCTCCATGACTTTAATAAGGACAAAAAACGAAAAATGCAACAATAAAGAGGAATGCTAAAAGGGACTTTGATTAGTTCATGTGAGGTCTTACTCTTAGGGAACATCATGATTAACATCTCCAAGAGAGGATAAATACAAGGTCTCATCCTAGGGAACATCATACCCAATGCTTTGAAGAGAGGAAAAGCGCAAAAATATCTCATCTTGTTTCTAAGAGAGGACAAGTGCAAGGTCTCATCCTAGGGAACATTGTATCTTATTTTTCCAAGAGAGGACAAGGAAATATCATGCTCTCAAAGGAAGTCAAACCCAAAGACATCGCCAAGAGGAAAAACACATTACATAAAGAAAGAAAATCACATCCAGGAATATGAAAAGGAAAAAAGAATGCTAATGAAATCGGTCCAAAATAATGCCAATGTATGCCTCCACTTTAAAGAAATTGCTCACAACATGTTGTGAGAAATTACTTTAAAGTAGCAAAATAAAAGGGCAATCAAGAACGAAGAAATTAGAGCCAACTTGGAAATCTATATGCCAAGTCATATGTTGCCAAGTAAAGCTACATGTCATGCAAGAGAAAAGGAAAAGAAAGGTGTTTCCCCCAAAAATGAAAAAACCAAACACAGAAGGGATCTATAGATTTGGGGTCAGTATGTTCTTTGCTATAATGATATTAGATAGCATGAAACCATCATCGTTCCCCAAATACACAGAACTGGAAGAATGACACAAAGAGAGTGAAAACAAAGAAAATAAAGAGCCTTTTTGGTCAACATGGAAGAGGCATAGGTTGTCTCGAGATCTTGCATCATCCCCAAAAGGAAAATTTCTACTCACTTAATATTATTGTACATCGAGTTATGAATAGTCAACTTGTGGCTATCTCAAATCTCTATTAAGTCATATTATCATTAGTATACTTTTATTTAGTTGTTTAGGTTGGCCTAAGACTTATATAGGTGTGTCTAAGTCAGCCTAGGTGATATCCTAGGCATAAATAGGTATATATAGGAGGTTGTGAGTCTTATTTCATCATCAAGTTGTGAAGTGTGTTCTCATTGGAGATATTTGGAGGTTTTCCCCCTTGAAGTGGCTTGTTATTCTTAGTTATTATCAAGTATTTTTAGCATATTTCATATCATATTCTTCTATTGTGCAAGTTATTTCATAACAGGTGGTATGAAGCATGATCTTGGCACTGTAGAGGCAAGGTTTTTTCTCAATTTTGGAGGCGATTTTGGAAAGAGCATATATTTCATATTTTGGAAAAAAAAAATCTGATTTTTAAAGGGTTTTTGAAGAACATATTAAATAATCTACAGTCCATATTTCAGAAGAATTGAAGGAAAATTAAGCGAATTATTGCAGAATTAGGATTTCTACACAATTGTTTTGGAATCTTCATATCTTGTACATATTGTCAAATTGGAGTCTAATTTTTATTGGGTTTTTGAAAACATCCGAAAGGATATTACAATAAAATATTTGGATTAATTGGGGCAGAAATAAGCAAGTTATTGAAAAATTAATTTTTTCACAAATATCACTCTCCATGCTGCAAATATGCTTATTTCTTGGACATTTTTCTAGGTAAGAGTTATTTTGGCCCTAGTAAGTTACAGTAAAAAATTTAGAGAATTTAAGTTTCATTTGTGTGACTTGTTTCAAAATTAGTGGTTCCCATCATGACGAGGCCCGCAACAAGGGGCAAAAAGAATATTGTCACTTTGGGGAAGACTCCTAATAAGGATGGGGAAACAATAGAGGATATCATTCATAATGAGGAAACAAGTAAGGTAAAGGAAGACATTTCCTCAATGAAGATGGATATGTGTGACCTAAGAGGATATATATCAGACATACAAAACATGTTAAGCACCTATATGGTTGAACCAAGAAAGGAGTTCTCAAACGACCAAGGTGAAAATTCTAGGTCAACTAACATTGACACAAGTTTTAGTACTCCTATGGGATCTAGGAATTTATTTCCAAAGGTGGATATGCACAAGTTCGATGGCAAGGATCCTCTAACAGGGATAAACCAAATGGAGAATTTTTTTGAAGTACACCAAATCCCAAATGGAAAAAAGGGCACGATGGCTTCCCTATATCTAGAACTAGATCAATTCATTTGGTATCATTGGATTTATACTCATCAAAGGAAAAAGGGGATCACTTTCTCATGGTAAATTTTTATGGAGGAACTCCAAGCACAATATAGCAATAGCGTGACAGACAACTTCTTCAACCAGCTGGCTAAAATTCAACAAACAGGATTAGTGAAGGATTATATTCAGCAATTCCAAAATCTATCCTTAAGAGTGGATACAATTACGAAGGAAAACTTGAATGATTTATTCTTTGGGGGTCTCAAGGATCACATTCAACATGAGGTACACATGTTTAGCCCTAGCCCCATAAATGAGTCTTTTATCTTAGCATGCAGTGTAGATGAGAAGTATTTGATTCCTAAGAAGCAAGGGGCTAATGTGACAAGAAAGAAAGGATATGCAACACAACCTACTAGGTTGACTCCACAACAAATTGAGGGGAAAAGAGCAAAGGGGTTGTGTTTCAATTGTGATAAAAAATACAGTCGAGGACATAAATATAGTGAAAATAAATCGTTCTATATTGAAGGTCTAAGTAAGGAAGAAGAGGAGGAACCCATACTAGAGGATGAAAGGAAGTCAAATGAGGAATTGCGTGATTCTCAACCAATCATTTCTTGTCTTGCACTCTCAGGTTTCAGTGCTCCACAAACTCTCAAGGTGGTGGGGTTCTTAAAGAAGTAGAAGGTAACAGTGTTGATCGACTCAGGTAGTACTCATAATTTCATCAACAAAAAGTTGGCTACTCGTCTAAATTGCTTTATATATCTAGCTCCAGAGTTTCAGGTTTCGATTGCATATAGTTAATTGTTTAGGGAATTTTCATAGCATTAAATTATCCGTGGGAGATTATCAAATTGATACCCCAATATATGTGATATCCATGGGTGTAGTAGATATTTTTTGGGGAGTACAATGGCTTACTACATGTTGGGAATGATTGAGATGAACTTCCCAGAACTATTCATGAGATTTCAATTATAAGGAAGGGTAGTAGAGCTAAGGGGGTTGAAGGAAAAATCCCCACAAATGGTAAGCTCTCATCAAATGCAAAATTTGCTTAAGAAAGGAGTGGATGGATTTGTGGCCCAACTATGTTCATTAGAAGTCTCTCAATATAATGCTCCTACTCATCCAGATTTGCAAGCTATAATTAATCATCACTCAATTGTTCTTGGAGATATGCCTAAAGGACTTCCTCCTAAGAGGGATCATGATCTTTCCATATAGTTAGTTCCAGGGAGCCAACCGCCGAACATCAAGCCTTATAGGTATCCACACATACAAAAGAGTGAGATAGAAAAAATTGTTGAGGAGATGCTAGAGACAGGAATTATTAGGAATAGCCAAAGTTCTTACTCCTCACCTATGGTGATGGTACATAAGAAGGATGATACTTTGCGCATGTGTCCAAATTATAGAGTGCTCAACATGTACACCATTAAAGATAAGTTTCCTATTCCAGTCATTGATGATTTGCTAGATGAATTGAATGCAGCTATGTATTTTACCAATTTAGATCTTAGATCTAGTTATCACCAAATTTGGATTAAGGAGGAAGATATTTGTAAGACAACATTTCAGACTCACGAAGGTCATTATGAATTTTTGGTGATTCCATTCGGTCTTACCAATGCACCATCTACATTCCAAAGTTTGATGAATTCCATTTTTAAGAAGTTCTTGAGAAAGTTTGTGTTAGTATTCTTTGATGATATATTGATTTATAGCAATACTTGGGAAGAACATTTGCAACATGTGGATCAAGCATTACAAATACTTAAAGATCATCAACTCTATGCTAAGCCATCCAAGTGTTCTTTTGGTCTTAAGGAGGTGGAGTATTTGGGACACATAATTTCACATGAAGGAGTAAAGGTGGACCCTAAGAGCTATCATGCAGGTCTTCTTCCAAAATCGTGTCTGAGGTTGTGGGACATGGGGACATGCCGGTTCCAGACGGCACGCTCGGTACTTTCCGCCACAAAAGAATTCAGCTAATGGGAATGTAATCTTCTGAAAATCTCGAGGATCAGGCAGTCTCAATACATAAGGATGCTCGATGCCCCAGAATTCATCAATCCGTCGAATCAACTCGGCTCCTGATAAAATCACCACAATCTTATCTGGTTAGTTAAACAATGAAGGCCTTATCTAGTGGGTAGACACTTCAAGGTTAAGATAGATCATGATAGCCTAAAATATTTTTGTAACAAAGACTATCTTCTGAAGAGCAACAAAAATGGGTCACTAGGATGTTAGGATATGACTTTGAGATTGTATATAAGAAAGGGAAATAAAATATTGTAGCAAATGCACTTTCAAGGAAGGATGAGAAAGAGGAATCTTTATTATGTGCCCTTTCAATATTATAAGAAAATTGGGTGGAGGAAGCCAAAGAAGAGTGGAAAATGATGTTGTGACAAGTAATCTCATCGAACAATTAAAAAATGCCATAGTAGTTCAGATAAGTTTTGTTGGAAGGGAGATACTCTTTGGTATAAAGAGTGTTTGTATCTCAGCATGAATTCCACTCTTAAACACAAGATTCTCAAAGAGTTGCATGAGTCTCCAATTGGTGGTCATTCAAGATTTTTGAAGACATATCATCAAGTCAAGCAAGACTTATTTTGGGAAGGGCTAAAAGGTGATGTTCAAAAATTTGTGGTTGAATGTTTAGTCTGTCAAAGGAATAAAGGGGAGACAATTAAGACATCGGGTCTCTTGCAACCCTTATCTATTCCTAGCCAGCGTTGGGAAGAGGTATCCATGGACTTCATCATAGGACTTCCCAAATCTAAAGGTCATAATGTCATCATGGTAGTATTTGATCACCTCACTAAATTTGCACATTTCATTGCATTATCACATCCTTTTACGTCAAGTGCAATGGAAAAAGCTTTTTTGGAGAATATCTGAAAACTACATGGTACATCTAAGGTTATTGTTAGTGATCGTGATCCTATCTTCACTAGTCACTTTTGGAAAGATTTATTCTCATGTTTAGGTACTCAATTGGCTCATAGCTCTTCATACCACCCTCAATCAGATGGGAAAACTAAGGTTGTTAATAAGTTTTTGGAAGGATATCTGTGTTGTTTCACTTCAGAGAAACAATCTCAATGGGTAGATTGGCTACCACTTGTAGAATGGTGGTATAACACTTCTTTTCATAGCTCATCAAAAATGTCTCCATTTTTGGCACTTTATGGATATCATCCTCCTTCTATCACATCATCAATAAAGGTGTCACCAAGATTTCAGGTAGTAGAAGACCACTTCCTTCATCAACAAGTACTTTCAAGACTCAAGGAGAATTTAGCCATGGCACAAAATCGAATGAAACAATAGGAAAACTAACATCATAGTGAAATAATTTTTGAAGTTGGGGATTGGGTCTTCTTGAGATTGCAGCCTTATAAGAAAATCTCACTAAAGCAACAAAAAAATAATAATAAGTTGTCTCCAAGGTATTATGGTCCATACCAAATCATGCAAAAGATCGGTAGTGTTTACTACAAGCTAGAGTTGCCACAAACAACAAAGATACATCTAGTTTTTCATGTTTCCCATTTGAAGAAGGTAATTGGGCATAATATTCCAACTCAAACAACACTACCAAAGCTCTATGAAGAAGGAAGAATCATTTTGGAACTAGAGTGAATTCGTCAAACACGCACAAAGAAGTTGAGGAATAGAACTCTCATTGAGTATCTCATCCAATGGAAGAATTTACCAATTGAAGATGCCACATGGGAGGATGAGGAGTTCCTTCAAAAGAATTCAAACTTGGTTAGCATTGAGGACAATGCTTCTTTGAAGAAGGGGGGCATGCTATGCCCTTAATATTATTGTACATTGGGTTATGAATAGTCAACTTGTGGCTATCTTAACTCTTTATTAAGTCATATTATCATTAAAGTATATTGTTATTTAGTTGTTTAGGTTGGCCTAAGACTTATATAGGTGTGTATAAGTCAGCCTAGGTGATATCCTAGGCATAAATAAGTATATATAGGAGATTGTGAGTCTTATTTCATCATCAAGTTGTGAAGTGTGTTCTCATTGGAGATATTTGGAGGTTTGCCCCCTTGAAGTGGCTTGTTATTCTTAGTTATTATCAAGTATTTTCAGCATATTTCATATCATATTCTTCTATTGTGCAGAGTTGTTTTATAACAAAACAAGAAAAATGAAAAGGAAAATGAAAGAAAAGATAATGAATTTTTTTTTGGGTCAACATGAAGGAGACATGAATGCCTCGACACCTTGCATCATCCCAAAAAAGGAAAAGAAAAGATAATGAAAAATATTTTGGGTTAACATGAAGGAGACATGAATGTCTCAATACCTTGCATCATCCCAAAAAGGGAAAGATAAGAAACAAAAATGAAAGGAAAAGATAAAAGAGTAATCAAAAGGCGAAAGTATATGACATATAGAAGAATGAAGGTATAAATAGAGGAATGCACATAGAGAGAGAAGCATCAAACATAATATCATAGGGGATCATAATACACACACCTAAGCAAACTAAAAGAAAATGAAAAGCACTAGTAAGGCATAGGCAAGTCAACCTAAAGCAAGTTATCTTCC
>VDFB02137434.1:0-20549 GCA_007258455.2 Sequoia sempervirens
ACAAGGATTGCAAAACCACAAAATTCACCTCAATTGAATAACTGTAATATTATTTAAATTTTACACTTCTAAGAACAAAACATGTAAGGATTGATTTGAAATTTCATTGAAGACATGAGATGATTGGAGAAAAATCGAGTAGAGTGAAAAAAAAGGGTGTACATAAACACAATTAGCTACTGTTTTGTTTAATTTTTGGAGCAGGCAATAAATTTAATATATATTGTGATTTGACAATATTGTTTACTATGATTTACTTTGCAACTTAAGGCATTCATTTCAATGTCCATGTAGTAGTTGGAGAAAAATGAGATACACATGGATTGCAATAAGAATAGGCCAAAAAAAGGTACGAATTTATTAGAGAAAACGAGCAATAGGCGAATTGTAATGAAAATTGCATGAGAAACAAACTTGTAAGATGGCCAGTAGGTCAGTGGTGGAGCAACCAAGGTTTGAGTCTTAACTAATCTATCTTTCAGTTCTCTCTGCCACCTTCCAATTGAATACCCCTATTTCTAAACAAAGTATAAATGTAGCTAAGAACAGTTATATAACCATAAACAAAGTATAAATGCAATCAAGAACGTTTATGTAATGCATTCTGATGCAAATATAATGTTTGAGCAAATGCATGTAAAAAACCTCATCCTACTTACACTCTCCCACTTTTCAATGCTTAAAAGAAGATGCAACAACTCAAGGTTGTCCATCCAAAACTGAAAATAAAGGGTAACGAAAAGAAACACAAAATCGTTCAAAATATAAGTTTAAATAGCTTATGAACAATATCTAACTATTCACTCAGTGCAACAATTCTCATTGCAGCTCTCATGTAGTCCGTGAAAAAAAAGAAGGTAGCACAATAAGGAATGAGGCCACTTCCGTGGAGGGCTATGCCATTGCATATTGCTCCCATGCCATGCTCACGCACACCAAAACGAAGGTTACGATCTACAGGGGTATTCTTCTGGAAATCCCCAAACATTTTTAGCAAAGTCATGTTAGATGATGCAAGGTCTACACTTCCACCTATAAATCTTGGAAGAACCCTTGCAAGTGCATTCAAACATTGCTGGGACAAGTTTCGTGTAGCATCAGCAGGGCTCTCTGGTGTTTGTATGAAAATATATGAAAACTCAAAGATTTAAACATTGCCAATAACTTCTTTGTAACAGACAAATCTAGAACTTGTAACCTGATTGAAACATTTTGTACCAAAAATAACCCATTGTAGCTCAATTTGACAATAATATTCATGATTACTAAAAATAAATATTCTCATATTCTTACCGGAAGTGCCTTCTCCCACCCTTCAGCCAATTTACCAGATATTAGTGTCTTGAACTTTGCAGCTTCCTCAGGGTATTTCTTCTCATAATCTGTAAGTTTAGCTATCCACTCTGCTTCTGCAACCACACCCTTCTCAATGTGTTGACTCCAATGACTGTTTCCATAAAATAGAACACTCTTAAAATAATTGGATGAGATCTCAAGTAGAATAAGTTTGTCTACACTAAAAAAAATGATACCTCTTAACATCCTCAGGAACATGGAAAGGCTCATAAGGCCAACCCAAATTCTGTCTGGTTGCCTCAACTTCCTTTGCACCCGAAGCACTTCCATATATTGTAAGAGTTTCCTACCCACTCTACCTCTCGAGCTCCTCTACCCTTAACCCTTAAACCCTAGGACCCCCTACCCTTTATCTCTCTCCCACTCCCCCCCCTCTCTCTCTGAAGCATCTCCCTCCTACCAAGGATTAAATTTGATGGTCGAATTTTCCTATCAACAAATTTTTTGATTACGGTTATCTATTCAAGGGTGCCCTTAAAACATTATGATATACCTTAGTGTATCTAAAATTATATATAAATCAAACATATATATCATTATAATTCTATATAAATTTTGACAGTTTATCCAAAATATCTCCTTTTACAATCTTCATAAAATTTTGATTGTATTCTACAGCAAAAATCTTTAAATATGGTCATATGGCCATCAAATTTAAGCCTTGCTGCCTACCCCCACTCCCTCCATATCTTTCTCTTAAGTTATCATTTAAAAAGAATATAAATAATATTTATATTAATATTAAAAACAAGGTGTTCGACCGAACATATTTAGAATGTTCGGTTGAACCCATTTAAAATCATTTTTTTATTCCATGTGTGGTGGGTTCAGTCGAACACGGGTTTGGTCGAACGTCTGTTTGACCGAACATTTCTATTTTCTTCGACCGAACATTTGTTCGACCGAACCCATGTTTTTTCATCCTTGCTTCCTAAGGCACCAAAATTGCTGATAATTTTGCACTTCAAAGCTCGATTTGAGAATAAAAATGGTGGAGATCTAAAAAAACCCAACTAGTATCAGGTTCCCCTCAAAACGAGCTATCCAACAAATATAATTTTAGTATGTTTTGATTATATTATCTATCTGTTTTTTAAGTTTTATTAAATATAGGTTTTTCACTAAAAACAAAACTCTCTGTTCTACACAAGTGGAAAAATAGAAGATTATCAAAAAAAAAAATTAAAAATATGAGTGCACCAGATATTGGAGTCCTTGATCCAACAAAAAAAAAAAAAAAAATCTTGATACATACAGTAAAAGTTATGAGTTATACGGTTGTGTTATGTCTGAATTGTAATTGATTTGACTTTGAAACTTGATTAAAGAAAAAATATTCAATAAAAAACTATCTAACCAAGTGGAAGCACTAGATATCGGAGTTAGAAATCTAAATTTGAAAGAATTGGAATTTTATCTTCAAGGAAAAAAAGTTATGTGTTATACGGTGTGCGTCACTTTTTAAAAATGTTGTTTTTTGAAAAAAACCAATTTTCATGGGAGATGGAAAAAGAAGTGCAATCTGATTCCAAAAAAATTGAAAAAAATATTTTAGAATCTATAGACAAAATATGACAAGACTCTAGTTTGCATCATCTTCAAATTCCTTACGGTTTAATCACTATAGGTGCCCGAATGTGGAGATTGTGTTAAAAAAAAAAATCAGTGTCTAGTTTGGCCAAAAATTGTAAACCACTATTGTGGGATCACCCACGAGTGTTGTAGCATTCAACATTCAACTATCAACAACTCATTCTACCCTTTGAGTACCAATCAAAGAAATGGTCCCCTAGAAGGACAACGCTTACAACCTTCCAAGAAAACATGTACTTCATTAGATACATTTTTATAGATGAGATGAGATTCATCGACCTAAAGTTGCTACAACATATTGACATGAGGGTGTGTGAAGCATTCCTCATCCACAACCATCTTCTATTTAGATGGCATTCAATCATGCTCTTTGGTGACCTTGCCCAACTACCACCAGTTAAAGATATCCTCATGTATGCTTTGAATTCCTATGGTGGAACACTATGGCACAACTTCACAACTATGAAAACATCGACCAAAATATTTTTTCAAATTGGTGATGAGCCTCCCTAGATTGCTTTTCATGCACTACTCTCAAATTTATGAAATGTAGAGCCTACAATAGAAGATTGGAAAATTCTAATGTAACATTTAGGTTCCTCCCTCACCTCTGCAGAAAATTCTATATTCTTATATGTCATACATCTATTTGCAACAAATGAATTGGTGTTACTACATAATAAACATATGTTGTTGGCTTTGGTGACACTTGCTTCTCTATCTGTTGAAGAGCAACTTAGGAGGTCAACGCACTCAAATCCAAATGAAGAAAGACTTCAAGCTAAGATCCTATTGTCTATTGGCCAAGAGGTTATGTTATGTTCCAATTTATGGGTGGAGATAGGGCTCGTGAATGGTTCACTTGGTCAAATCAAATCAAGTGTATACAATGATGGCGAAAAACCACCTCAACTTCTCTTATTTGTTGTTGTTTGAATTTCAAACATTACATTGGCCCAATTTGGGATCATAACAACCCAAAAATATCCCTATAACCCCACTAAGTCATGGCCTATGTCGTTACTAAAAATGGCATGGGCCTTAACAATACACAAGTTAGAAAGCCTTATAGTTCAAAGAGTAACAATTGACATTGACAACATTGATTGACAAGGGTTGACATTCACAACTATTTCAAGAGTTCGTGAACTTCCATGTCTTTGCATACAACCTTCCTTCACATTCCAAAGATATGCACACATGCAACAATGCCCATATGTTGCTCACCCAAAAAAAAATAGTGGATTGTTTGAACACATTATCACATTCAAAATCTTCAACCAATTAAAGAACATTACAATAACTATAGGTATGTTCCTTTATTTTTTTCATCTATACTTTATCAACTAAGTTTGCAAAGTTGTGCCTTACACCATTTACAATATTTAGTCTACAAGATAAGTATTCAATCTTTTATCTCAATCAAAAACACATCTAACATAAGATATATTTTTATTTGCATGTAAATTGTATCACCTTTTTTCTTTATTACAGGGTCAACTCATGACTTGCTTACACTTTGTTTCTATTGTTGAACATCTATAAAACTACTCTACGAAAGGTAACTATGGATTTAATTTAATTTTAAACTTCAACATATTGTTTTATATTGGTTATTTTTTAAATAGTATCAAAGTCTATTGTTTGATATAGATACATTAGAATTTGAAGTGACCATGTAACATTTTTTCTAGAAATGGACATTTATATCTATAGTTTTGTGTTCAGTTGCATACATTATTATAATTACAATAACTATTCAAAAAAATTATATTTTCAGCATTCTATATATATCAAAAATATATGTTTATACACGTTTTTATTTTTATATAAAATAAATTGAAGTTCCCTATCTTTTATAAAATCATTTTCTTTTAATTAATTTCATGTGTATTTATAAAGTTATATATCTTTAACACATTTCAACATCTAACTATAATCTAATTTATATAAAATAATAATAATAATTACAATTTAAAACTTTTTTCTATTTATGACACATTTTTCAGTTTCAACCAATATATCTACGCAATTTCAAAATTATCGTACAATTCCACCTACCCACAAAAAAAATATTAAACATTCAATCAATAATAGATATTACAAACTATTAAAACAGGTTAATTATAAAACATTCTCCCTTAATAAAGGTCCTCTTCCCCAATGGATGACAATGGAATCCCCTAACAGTAGAGCAATAAATTTCGGGCTTCACAATTTTTGGAAAACCGACAAAAAAAATGTACGACATTTGACCAAAAATATTCACGTGGACACGGCTCATTCACAGTCTTCTGACTGTTCTTCCCTTCCACGGTCCGAAGATGACCACGTTTTAACACGGCTTGTGGCCACTGTGGCCTGTTCATGCCACAGGAAACCTGAGTTAACTGAGCAACAAAAATAATTTGTATTCCACACAAATCATTACGGGATTAAGGAGATTACCTCTCGATTCCAATCACTTCGGAATACAACAAACATAAGTGCAACCGTCTGAACTGCAGTCCCACACAGCATTCCCATCCAGATACCCTGCCATGTTTCATAAATAGCATAAGCTAAATCCAACAGACAGAACGGCTTTTTTTTTCCCCTTCAAAATGTTTCTTTTTAGTCACTTCCGTTTGTGGGCATTAATGTAAATTTCAAAGTTCTGTAACTCACCATTACGTCCAAATGAAACGCATAACCGAGAAGAGCTGCAAGTGGCACTCCAATTACGAAATACGATATGACGTTCACATATGCAATGATATATTGTTTTCCCGTTCCAATCGCCACACCTGAAAACAACACAGAGGATTTACTGGCTGAATCAAACACTTACTTTCGAAAATATACTAACTCGTTATTAAAGCTTGTGTACCTGAGAGAACTGGCTGCACACTGTTGAGAAGAATCGTTAATCTAATACAAGTGCCAGTTTGGAAACAGTTTGCTGGATGGTGGCACTTTGTGTGAATAAAGAAGCTATACTATTCCGAAATATAATAAGGAGGATGGAAAGTACAATCCCTATCACAAGAGAAGTTGTTGCTGAGACAACTGCAGAAAATTTGGCTGCTTTGCCGTTTCCAGCTCCAAGCTCATTTGACACCCTCACACTGCATCATATATTCATAAGAAAGAAAAGCAACACTTAGTGGACAGACTAATTTACATTTACAGAAACGGCAGCAAATGAGGTGCCCAGTAAGATTGCTTAGATTTGTGTGCACTCACCTGGTGGCAACAAGAAAGGATAAGGGTATCTGAAACTCCCATGCATTAAGAGTCATGCTGAAAACAGAAATTATATTAGGTATATTTTGTTAGCACTGTTTCAAATTATAATGTTATTCTGGATCAACCAAGGAGTTGGTCCTGTTAGTACAGTGGGGAAATAGACCATGCACCATTGTCCTAAACCATTGAAACCATTTGCTAAGTTCATACCAAATAGAAAGTGAGTCAACTGCTACTTCGAGGTTTTGGAGTTTGCCGGTGAGCAGTAATATCAATCTCACATACCATATCTCAACACTGGTCAAGCAAAATAGGGCATTAGTTAAAATTGGGTAACATTTGGGAAGTAGAAGGCCCAAAACCATCTCACCATAATCAGAAATGTAAAAATTTGCAGAGTTAAGAGTTCAGTTACCATAACATGATTCCTGAACTCAATGACAATTTTAGGTAGGACCAAAGTTGAGAGAATGCATCCAAAGAAAATCCTTTCCATGTAAGAGGGCAGCCACCACAGATAATATAGAGAACCAGGGCAACTCCAGAGCAACACCATGCTAAATTCATTGATGCAACTGCACCTCCAAGACCCCAACCCAGCTTCACAATAAATACCCAACACATCAAGACATGGAGTATTAGAGCCACGCATGCAATGTAGGTAATGACTATGTTCTTCAATTGGGCCTGGAGATACCAAGTAGTTGTCCACCAAATAACCAGTGAGAAATGCATGGGGATGCACCAGATGGCCACTTTGCCTGTTAATTCAGCTATATCATCTGCCTGCCCCAACAACTTGAGAATAGGCGAGGTAAATATATATACAGGCAGACATAGCACTGCAAAACTGGTAACAACAATCCATGAGCGTTGCAGGTATACTCCTAGCATGCTATATTGTTGGGCTCCGAAAGCTTGTCCACAGAGAGTTTGGAGGGCACTTCCCAGTCCTAACTGCACAATCAGATGGTCAGATAAAAAAAACTACTGAATATTCAAATTGAAATCAAGCAAAGCTACCAGTATAGTCCTAATGTTTTTTTGTGATCAGCTGGTGCTCTGCCTAAACGCCGGATGATAGGTTCTTAGGGGAACCTGATCAGTGAGGATCTCATTTGTAAAGAAACATTGGGATTCGATACACTGTATCAAAACACTGTAGAATAGTGGAGTACTAGTATTGAATAGGACTTACCAATAGACCTAAATTGAAGCCCCAAATGACATTGGCGAACAGGGAAATGGCAGCAAGCTCTAAATCACCCATTTGGCCTACAAACGCCTGAGTGATGACAGGTATCCCATTCGTTGCAAGTCGAGTCATTATAGCAGGCCCTGCAATTCTCCATAGCTTCTTCGATTCCAACCAAAATCTCCAAAGGAAGGAGGAATATTGATTGGTGTGCTCAACAAGTGGGGTCTGCACCGAGGCCTCATCCATTCTCCAATCTACAAGCTGTTATTAGCGGTGGAAGAATGGGAGTAATTGTTTTATGATAAGATATGTGTTGAGGAAGAATGGAAGTTGATTGATTTTCGATGGTCTGGAATAAAGAAGGGTAGATTCTTTGTTTTGAACAGAATTGTAGGCATGAATCTCATATTTAAAATGTAGTTGTATCTAGCGCTCTTTTTGAGGCAACGTCAATGTCTATTCATTTGTCTTCATGCACATTAGACCCTATTTATTAGTTCCTGCCCCAGTCTGAAAACTTATGCATACAATTATTTTGCCTGACATTGACAATCCCACCAAAAGTTTATCCTATATAGTCTATATTCAAATGTCTGTTTTTCAAATAATTTAAATATTCTTTATCTTTTTTTCTATTGAATAGTCAGTGTAAAAATGAAGAATTTAATTTTTAATGCATTTAATTTGTGACAGTTGTAATATTCAATACATCATAATAACATAATAAGTAAAAGAGTTGCTGTTTTATAGGTTATAATAAAGTTTAGAAACAAATTTACTATTAACATAAACAGTAACATTTATCTATTGCAAGTAAAGATTATGGTGACATCTTACAAATTTGACTGTGAAGAATAAATGTTACAGTAAAATCGATCTATTCATATTAAATATAACATTTGCATTTTGAAGACTCTATTTCTTAGTGCCAATTTTGTCAATGGTAAATAAATAAAACAATGTACAAGCATTTATTTTAGCATTGAATGAAAGACAAATAGAGAGTAAGTGGGTAAACCCACAAAAGTGGTTTACAATTCAAGTGAAGAAGGAAATGTTGCAAAAAACGACCCCATGCAAAAAAAATTGGTTTTTGGGGTTTGAATAAACCCTTTGGTTCGAGCAAACCAAAAAAGGGTTCGAAAGAACCCTAGTTCGAGTGAACCAATTAAATGCAAGGTCCCACCATTCCCGCCAAAAAACACAAAGAAAACAATTTTTGAAAGGGGGTTCGAATGAACCTTGGTTCGAACGAACCCCTAGGGGTTCACTTGAACCCCCCCTAGTTTGTCTGAACCCCTCTTTTCCCACTTTCTCACAATCTGGCACCAAAAAAGTCCAGAATTTTGCACTTCGAAGTTCGGGTTGAGGATGAAAATGGAGGAGACTTCACAGACCCAATTGGATGATGGTAGTGCTTGGAACAAGCTATCCAACGAATATAATTTTAATATGTTTTGGTTTTATTATATATTTGTTTTTTAGTTTTATTAAACATAGGTTTTTCACCGAAAATCAAGCTCTATGTTCTGAACATGTGGAAAAATAGTAGATTATCAAAAAAAAATTGAAAAATATGAGTGCACCAGATATTGAAGTCTTTGATCCAACAAAAAAAAATTGAATTTCGATACATACCAAAAAAGTTATGCATTATACGGTCTGCCTATATCTAAATTTTAATTGGTTTGACTTTGAAACTTGATTAAGGAAAAAATATTCAATAAAACACTATCTAACCAATTGGAAGCACTAGATATCGTAGTTACAAATCTAAATTCAAAAGAATTATAATTTTATCCTTCATGGAAAAAAAGTTATGCATTATATGGTGAGTGTCACTCCTTACAAATGTTGTTTACTGAAAAAAAACTAGTTTCCAAAGGAGATTGAAAAAGAAGTGCAATCTGGTTCCAAATTTTTTGAAAAATATATATTTAGAATCTACAGACAAAATGTGACAAATCATTAGTTTGCATCATCTTCAAATTCTTCACGGTTTAGCCGCTATAGGTGCTCGAAAGTGAAGATTTAGTTAGAAAAAAATATTCCAGTGTCCAGTTTGGCAAAAAATTGTAAACTAGTATTGTGGGATCACCCAAGTGCAATAAAAATTTGCATCGGAAAAGACATAAAGGTCAGAAAATCTTTGTTTATGTAGAAAAATCTACCAAAAATCTTAGCTCTTATTGATGGAATGATGGAATGAAATAAATGTTACAATTTGTATTAGACAATAATTGAAGAGTACAATTTGGACAACCCATAAACTGCAAAAATAGGATGAAGAAGTATTGCAAGGTCTTCTAGTTTTGCAAGGTCAGAAAATTGTAGTTCTCGAGAGATTGAAGAAGTTTTGCCAAGTTTTGGAAAGGTTGGGCAACATTATTAATGTGAGAGTCTTGCAAATCACAAAGATAAACAACAAGCACATGAACACATGAATTGCATAATGTTGACCTATATTGAAAGACAGACAAGGGGTCTCCTTATAAAGAAGAAATATCCAAAGGGAGCAAAATATCAAGAGATATTTAACCTGCACAATAAATGCCATGCCTAAGTAGGCTTAAGTCAACATGAGGATAGGCAAGCATTGAATGAAAACACTAACACCCCCCCTTAAGCATAACTTAGGTGGGAATGGATAAAATGGGTCTCAACTACTAGCCTGGTGAGGTACCCATGTATAAGGCAATCTCTCTAAAAAATAGAGTAAAATAGAAAACCTAGTGGGAAAAAAACTATCCTCAAAAAAAAAAGAGAAGAGGAGAAGACTAGAAAGCACCCCCCAAGGATGATGATGGTGCTAATATAGACCACATGCCAAGAAGAGCTCATAGATGAATGAACTTTCTCTCAGTGAAGGGTTTGGTGAAGATGTCAGCAACCTACTCTGAAGACTGGCAAAAGACTAAGTCGATGATCTGACCATGAATCAACTCTCGAATGTAATGCATATGAATCCCTATGTGTTTGGTCCATTGATGCTGAACCAGATTCCTGCATATTTGAATAGTACTGGGTAAGTGCACCAAGATGGTTCCCAAAAAGGGGGCTTAAGTGGCCACTTTTTTTCTAAAATCAGGAAATGCTGACCTTAGAAGTGAAATTGAGGATAGTTACACTCAAAATTTTGAGATGGAACAAAAACAAGGATCAAAGTGCTCCGAGTCTACTTTCTAAACTACTAATTTATTTTTAAAATGGTTGAGATTAAGGGGTTCAACAGAGGTATGTACACAAATTGGTGTTGTTTTTGTCAAAAAAACATAACATAGCAACTCTTGTACGACCTGAGCACGGTGAACTTTTTTTTAGTATTTTTAAAATCGCTACGGTTAGAAGTTAGCTAACAACATCTAGTTGATGCACAATTTTTTTGATAATTTTTTAATGAATATTTGATTTTTAAAATCGCTACGGTTAGAAGTTAGCTAACGGTTAGAGCTTGCTCAGGTCATTCAATGACCTGAGCAAGCTCTAAATCACCCATTTGGCCTACAAACGCCTGAGTGATGATAGGTATCCCATTCGTTGCAAGTCGAGTCATTATAGCAGGCCCTGCAATTCTCCATAGCTTCTTCGATTCCAACCAAAATCTCCAAAGGAAGGAGGAATATTGATTGGTGTGCTCAACAAGTGGGGTCTGCACCGAGGCCTCATCCATTCTCCAATCTACAAGTTGTTATTAGGGGTGGAAGAATGGGAGTAATTGTTTTATGATAAGATATGTGTTGAGGAAGAATGGAAGTTGATTGATTTTCGATGGTCTGGAATAAAGAAGGGTAGATTCTTTGTTTTGAACAGAATTGTAGGCATGAATCTCATATTTACAATGTAGTTGTATCTAGCTCTCTTTTTGAGGCAACATCAATGTCTATTCATTTGTCTTCATGCACATTAGACCCTATTTATTAGTTCCTGCCGCAGTCAGAAAACATATGCATACAATTATTTTGCCTGACATTGACAAATCCCATCAAAAGTTTATTCTATGCATACAATTATTTTGCTGACATTGACAATCCCATCATAATTTTATTAGTTCCTACCGGGAACTAGGGGAGAAGGCCCAATAGTCGTGCACCCTAACTTCGCGCTTCTAATTATCCTACGTCAAAATTTCAAATCACTCCCAACATTTTACAGCAGCTTACTTGGCAAGTTCTCTGCTTATAACTAAGGTTTCAGGGCCACATCATCAAATATGATGCCACATTAGCATACGTTTTTGTCAAGGTGTCCGAAAAGGCCCCAAAAAATAGTGAGACCAATTCTCATGCATTACATTATGAGTAGTTGAGCACTGATGTGGTATCACATGATTGTTGCTTTTTAGATCAAAAGCGTACATTTTGTTTAATTATGGGTAGTCAAATCACAACTATTGGACATTATATAAATGACTATTGGGTATTATATTTACGATTGGGTGCGCGACTATTGGACTCCGCACGACTATTGGGCCCTCTCCCCTATAGCGGAGGCTGGAAACTTTAAACTGTGATTAAAATTTGGTTGATCAACCAATCAGATTCAACTTTATTCAAGATTTGTTTTATATTTCTAACATGCATCAGTGAAGCTGTACATTTTTTACGGCAAATATTTCTCAAAATCATTTTGGGGCTCTCAGATTGGAGGTGAAAATGGGTCTACAGATTGTCAGAGGCTCTTCAGATACTACGAGGCAAGAGACCACATAAATTTCAAGGCTGTTGCAGATGTTGCAGATTGTCAGAGGCTCCTCTGAACTTATGAGGCAGGATGAAGGAGCTTACACATGTTCAAGAGTTGTCACCCAGATTTGAAAGCCACCTCCCAATTTCAAGTAAATTTTGTATTGAGTACATCAAGGGTTGAGAGAGATCAGTGTTTTTGTTCTTCTCCTTAAGCAGAAGCTCACTCTGCTGTTATAGAATTTCCTTCTAGGATTAGGGTTTTGTTTCAAGGGTTTAATAGATGCCTCACGGAATGGCTTCAGGGGCGATGGTATCCTCATATTCTACCCTTCACTACTGTACAGGTAGTTTAAAATGGAAAAAAAAGAATAAAAAACAATTTTGTTTGTGATTTAGGATTTATGCTTGTAGCTAAAATGGCATGACCCATGTGACCCTTGTGGACAGGTGGGGAATTATTTTGTTAACCAGTATTACAATATTTGCAGTTACTGTGCCAGCTAGGGTTTCTGCAAACGTATATTTTATTACTTTTTGGGGAAATATTTAAAAGAAAACCTTGTCTGTCTAATTTCAATTTTCATGCTTAACAGTTTCGTTCTCCTCTTCATTTTCATCAAAGCATAAAGAATAGGGAATGCCATGAAATGTTGTAGTTGCAACTGCTTTGGTGGACATGTATGCAAAATGTGGAAGAATAGATAAGACATTAATAGTTACAGTGATATAAGATTTGACCATGCCGAACAGATTGTTGCATTTTATCAAGAGCGAGACATATACTTCATGCCTTCTATTATGTAGCTTATTTGTAATGTTTTGTGTTCTAATTCTCCAATCTTCTACAGAAGAAAATGATGATACTTAAGAAAAATTAGGTTATTGTGGAGACATTGTATTCAAAACAATGCTTAGAAAATTCAGTATTGAGTAGAGAGGTCATTTCTTTCTACAGCCAAGATAGCAACTGCTATACTTTTTATTCTCTTTTATTTTTAAGAGTTGGTTAAGGTCTTTTGGTCTGACTCTACTTTTAATAGATGTGATTTTTGATCTGACCACTCTACTTTTAATAGATGTGATTTTCTACTTCGATTTATGCTCTAAATGTAATGAAAGTCTGAGATATCCCACTTGTGAATAACTGTGACTTTCTATTATATAAAAGTGTATGAACTTTTTTGAAGCCTTCTATTTTAGATTACTATTGAGAGACCCAGCTAACAAATATAAGAATTTATTGGATAAAAAATATATTTGTGCAATTGAAATTTGAACAGTGGAGAATGTTAAGTAGCTTCCTCATTATCAAATAAGAATGGGGAGAAAAGGAAACATGACCAAATTTATTATGGATCATTTGAATGTAAGTATATTTGTTTTATTCTTCATAGCTCACCTCTTTAGTTGTAGTAATAACCTAAATATTCAATCAAACAAAGCACCTTTGATTCAGAAAGTAAACTGCTATAGTACTACTTGTTACACCATTATAGTCACCATCTAGATGTTTTATATTATATTTCATATTTCTATGTCAATTGTTGATTACAAGTAGGTCTATCCTGTGACCTTGATCATAGAAAAACAATCAATGATCTTATTTAATTTGTTTCTCAAGGAATCAAATGACAATACATATCACTAATAAACTAAACAACGTGTTCCTTGTTTGTCATAGGTCAAACCATTAACCCTTCAGATATTATATTCTTAATCCATTTACTAGGAATCATTCATTTTTCAAATAATGTCTGATTGTTGCAGGAAGTTTATCATGTGCAGTGTAAGGTATCATTATCCCCTGACAAAGATAGTTACAACAATTTAGCTTGAGGATCATAGTCTATAAAGACATAAAGAAACTTTACATGTTTGTCAACTGCTTATTATAGTTTTTAGTGAAGTAGTATAGAGCTTCATTCCTTAAAACTCAACAATGCCTCCGAAGAATATAAGCCAAATATGAAATTGAAACACATATAGGAGTACTAAATGAACCATCACTAACTAAATTGCTAAAAAATTACATCACTATTTATATCAACTTAAGAGCTTACATGGGAGATTGTTATTTGAACTATTAATAGCTTCTACTTGGGTGTCATAGTAAAATTTGTATGTCAAAGTCTTCACTAGATCAGTGTTCTCATAAACCGATAATACTCCAAACGTAAGCTACAATATATATTGTAATCACATTGGAGGAGTGAGGTGGTGCAATATGAACCCAACTTAGGACCACTAACCAGCCCCTAACCCCAGGCTAAAAATATGTAGAGCATTACTTGCACATAGTTTGAAGATCCCCAAAAGACACATAATCCATACACTTCCTGATTTCTCTTGTGTGAATGCTTCCTTATTACCTGTACATATCGTTCATGTAGTGAATTTTGGTAGATTGTATTCCAGGTTGGGCTTACAATTGCACCTCCTGAGCAATTTCTTCCATCACTCTATCTCCAAGTTTTCTGTGCTAAACGAATCAGTGATTGAGTTTCTTTTTGTTTTCAACACCTGAACCTCCATTCTATTATAGGGGAGCCAATTACATTATGCTTTCAGTCTTTCTTTTCCTCTCCTACAATTGAATTCCATTTATTTCAATGCTTGTTGTTTTGTCCTATATAGGGCTTAGGGGAGAGAACCATGGAGCAACCTAAGAAAACTATTTGATAGGAAACAGGTTAGCCTTTGCCTATGGAAAACCTATCACATTGAATAGGAAGACTAAACACTGAAGGAGAAACTGCACATGGGAGCTAAGTCCTGATATCAGTCACCTCATCCTACTAAAACCTAAACTTAACTAGCTCAATTTATATAGCTCAGGATACAAAACATTCTAAAGGAAGAATGATTTGTAACTAAAGAATTAAATATTCAAGAATACCCTCAAGTCATATGCATACACAATAATGAATGTACCTGCAACATCTTGTCAAATTTCTCATGCTTTAACCATTATTAAATTACAAGTTACAATAAGATACTATATATAAGTGTTTTCATGATTATCCAACTCCAAATTAAAAAGGCTCTTGAGAAATGGATTAAAAGTGTTTAAATCACAGACCCCTTCTCTAGCTATAAAGCCATCCCCTTGATTTGCAAAGTTGGCCATTAGATAAAGAGGTTATCATAAATAGTCTGTACCCCTGCAGGGCCTCATGATGTCTTGAATAATCTAGTTTAATTGTTGTTAACCTCAAGATCACTTTCAATCTTTAAATCATTCAATCCTTTGGCCAAGTTGAGTATGACTCTTGTCAGAACTGTTTGTGGGAGTTAATTTCCATTCCTTGATTAACTGAAAACATATCTTCAGACAATCAAGAGTTCATACACAAACACATGTATTAAGGTGGATTACTTTAAGGAATTGTAGGACACAATATAATCAATAAAAGAAGAAAATTCATAATATTGTATGATCCTTATGATAGGTTGGCAGAACCTCATATGTATATACATACTTCTTATAACTTGTAGGGTTAGTTGCCCATGTAAGAGCCTACCTTGCCAACATATATTTCAATGTATTGCGTTAGAAATGTTCAGACTTTTGTTTTTTAAATTTATTAATTTTTTATTTAATTTTCACAATCCTAGTACATTGTGATTAAAAGAATGAATCTTCATTTGTAGTTTATCACTGCTGGAATATTTTATGGAACTATGCTTCTCAAAAATTTAGTTTAGTTGTAGTTTACAAGATTTTTCAAGTTTATTTTATTAATTTATACGATTTGTTATGAAAAGTTAACAAATTCTCAATCTATTTTTCTCAATTTTTATTTTCAATGGGTGTTATTTCCAGAAGTAATGTTGAAAATTTTTTTCAAATGGCAAATATCAGCCGCTGAACATTTTTCATTATTTCAGTAGATCCAAGGATATAGGTCTTCTAATTTCTTTATGGTTTTACATGTTTTGTGTTCCAATGCTGGCAAATACTCAATCTTCTTTTGGAATTGGCTAATGGCTTGTAATGAAATTGAAGGAAATAATCGATGAACACTAACCAAATTTCCCTATTTGCAAGAGATCCAAAGATGAAGATTGGGAAGCAGTTTCATGTACATCCAAGGGATCGAGAACATCACAAGGTTGTTGATAGAGAGAAACCCCTGGGATGACAAGGAGATGGGAGTCCCATACCCAACCACTTTTCATCCTAGAAATGCTCAGGATGTGTTGAGGTGGTAGGATCATCTCAGAAATGTTGAGAGGACCAAAGTCTTTTCTTTTGTAGGTGCAAGCAGGAAATACATGTACCCAACGATTTCAGGGGATTTCTATTGGACTAGTGTAGAAGGTCGATGAATTGTAGATCCCTAGATTGTTCAGGAACCCGATGTATCAATGACTCCATGGTTGTTGTTCATCTGTTTCTAGATTCAACATTATGTCTGCAACCCAGGGGCAACAACTTTACTCGGAGGTCCATCTTTGATTGCCTTGTAGCAGAGTCCATTCTAGTAATTTTTTGGCACAGGAGTGCATATTGGCAGTATGAGTGGCACCCCCCTTCCAATTACAGTAGCTATTTTGTTTTCATTCAAAGAACGATATTAGAAATGGTACCCAAATAGAAGTGGTTCTTAAGGAAATACACCTCAGAAGTTCAGAGGCTGAGGGAAACAGTTATAAGCTCTATACCTAGATAAGTGTACTCTGCACCTAGGCACTGGTTGAAGGGTATGAAAGATGGTGTTTACGTTGCTATTGATGAGGTCCTAAATAGGGTCAAGTCATTGGGTCTTCCCTCATATGCAGGGATTTAGTGAGTATTAGGTTATTTGTACATATAATATTTCTTAGATAGTTACATATTACTCTAATTATAGTGACATTTCTCAGGTTTCTGGTTCTTTAGGGACTTGGATCTATGATTTTGAGGCCAAGGTTCACAAGTTCCAGTGAAATTATAGGTTCTATTTTTTTGTCAGATAAAAGAATTGTAGCATTGATACTCATTGCTGAGGTGTATAATTCTTTGTGACATGTATTACAATAAAAGGCTTGTCGAGGCATAATTCTTAGCCATCAAAACACAATAACAAAATGAACTTGGACTGGTTTTGCAACCTTCATTTTTATCATGGCTTTAGGTCTATATATTTTTGTTGGAGTCCTTTTAGCACTTTTAATTAACTGTTCTTTTTGTTGTTGGAGTCCTTTAGTACTTTTAATTAACTGTTATAATCTCTTGTACTGTTGAGTTCCCTTATTGTACATACAAATCCCATGGACCTAATTTGGTCATTTGTATAGATTAATATTATTTCTTTTTTTGTTCTAGTAATCACCCAATTTATTTGAATTTGATTTTTTATGTTCACTAAACACCCTTGTCATCTGTATCTGTAACATGCATTTTTTCCTGTTAAGTTGAGGTGATGATTTAAGATTCATGTTGGTTGAATAGAATTTGGCCACCACCCTTTTTCTGAAGTAAATAGACCATCAATGAATCAATTATAGAGCAAATTAAAATGTTCATAACATCTTTATAATGTGAATTATAGACTCCTTGGTAGCATACTCACAAGAACTTAATCTCAAATTTGATTATGTTGTTTGCATTTAGCTTTTTTAATTTTTGAATGAAAAATGGACTCAAAATGCTATATTAAACTTAGAAGGGGAATGTTGCACTAGTCAATAATATTATTCATTTAGTGCAGGTTTAGAAGCGAAAGTCTGAGGCTCTGTCCTTATGAAACATGTTGCTAACAAAATATTTGCTTCTAAGTAAATCAAAATGATATTTCAAAGATTGTTATTTCAAGAAGTAAACATGTACTTTTATCAATCATGTTTCCTCTTGTAATGCAGGACTTGAATCCCTTGTGCAACTTGCAGCACAATGTTTGTATTTTTTTATCAAATTTTGAAGGAAAAGGAAAACAAGGTTTGCGGAGCAGATCGAAACTTAATCTTGGTTTCTCTATGTGATATGACTATAACAATTGTGGAGATCTATGTTGCTTGTCTAAACTGTATTTCATAGATTTTTGTCTTGAAAAGTCAAAAATAATGTGATCACCAGAATACAGAATGTATCCCATTGCCAGCATCACCTACCTCCACTCCAATTGTTGTACAACAAATTAAAAAAAACTCAAAACAAATAAAAACAAAACTCAAAACTGTTCTTGCACACTTTGGCAGGAACTCCGCTGCTCTGCAGCTCTTGTTCTATATAGTCTATATTTAAATGTCTATTTTTCAAATAATTTAAATATTCTTTATCTTTTTTTCTATTGAATAGTCAGTGTAAAAATGAAGAGTTTAATTTTTAATGCATTTAATTTGTGACAGTTGTAATATTCAATGCATCATAATAACATAATAAGTAAAAGAGTTGTTTTGTAGGTTATAATAAAGCTTAGAGACAAATTTACTATTAACATAAACAGTAACATGTATCTATTGAGAGTAAAGATTATGGTGATATCTTCCAAATTTGACTATGAAGAAAAAATGTTACATAAAATCGATCTACTCATATTAAATATAACATTTGCATTTTGAAGACTCTATTTTTTAGTGCCAATTTTGTCAATGGTAAATTAATAAAACAATGTACAAGCATTTATTTTAGCATTAAATGACAGACAAACAGAGAGTAAGTGGGTAAACCCACAAAAGTGGTTTACAATTCAAGTGAGGAAGGAAAAGTTGCAAAAAATGACCCCATGCAAAAAAAATTAGTTTTCAGGGTTTGAATAAACCCTTTGGTTCGAGCGAACCAAAAAAGGGTTCGAATGAACCCTGGTTCGAACGAACCAATTAAATGCAAGGTCCCGCCATTCCTGCCAAAAAACACAAAGAAAACAATTTTTGAAAGTGGGTTTGAATGAACCTTGGTTCGAACGAACCCCTATGGGTTCACTTGAAAACCCCCCTAGTTCGTTTGAACCCCTCTTTTCCCACCTTCTCACCATCTAGCACCAAAAAAGTCCAAAATTTTGCACTTTGAACTTCGGGTTGAGGATGAAAATGGAGGAGACTTCACATACCCAATTGGATGATGGTAGTCCTTGGAACGAGCTATCCAACAAATATAATTTTAATATGTTTTGGTTTTATTATGTATTTGTTTTTTAGTTTTATTAAACATGGGTTTTTCACCGAAAATCAAGCTCTATGTTCTGCACGTGGAAAAATAGTAGATTTCAAAAAACAAATGAAAAATATGAGTGCACCAGATATTGAAGTCCTTGATCCAACAAAAAAAAATTGAATTTCGATACATACAAAAAAAGTTATGCGTTATACAGTCTGCCTACATCTGAATTTTAATTGGTTTGACTTTGAAACTTGATTAAGGAAAAAATATTCAATAAAACACTATCTAACCAATTGGAAGCACTAGATATCATAGTTACAAATCTAAATTCAAAAGAATTATAATTTTATCCTTCATGGAAAAAAAAGTTATGCATTATATGGTGAGTGTCACTCCTTAAAAAAGTTGTTTACTGAAAAAAACTAGTTTCCAAAGGAGATTGAAAAAGAAGTGCAATCTAGTTCCAGAAATTTTGAAAAATATATATTTAGAATCTACAGACAAAATGTGACAAATCACTAGTTTGCATCATCTTCAAATTCTTCACGGTTTAGCCGCTATAGGTGCTTGAAAGTGAAGATTTAGTTAGAAAAAAATATTTCAGTGTCCAGTTTGGCCAAAAACTGTAAACCAATATTGTGGGATCACCCAAGTGCAGTAAAAATTTGCATCGGAAAAGACATAGAGATTAGAAAATCTTTGTCTATATAGAAAAATCTACCAAAAATCTTAGCTCTTATTGATGGAATGATGGAATGAAATAAATGTTACAGTTTGTATTAGAAAATAATTGAAGAGTACAATTTGGACAACCCATAAATTGAAAAAATAGGATGAAGAAGTATTGCAATGTCTTCTAGTTTTGCAAGGCCAGGAAATTGTAGTTCTTAAGAGACTAAAGAAGTTTTCCAAGTTTTGGAAAGGCTAGGCAACATTATTAATGTGAGAGTCTTGCAAATCGCAAAGATAAACAACAACCACATGAACACATGAATTGCATAATGTTGACCTATATTGAAAGACAGACACGGGGTCTCCTTATAAAGGAGAAATATCTGGGTATGTGCAGGATTATCATGGAAAAAACAGGTCCTTAAGTGGCAATGAAAATTGAGAAAAATCAGAGTTAGGCAACTTGACATAAAAATTTGAATAAGTTATCTATATTATTTCAAAAATATGTAAGAATAGAATATGTGGAAAATTGAATGTAGTTTCTAAACTACTAAGTTTATTTTATTTTTTTAAAAGTCTATTTGGTGAAAAATTGAAATTTCAATGCAACAGTACTTAAATTTTGGAGGAAAAATAAGAAATACGTGTCTGTCTGACCACCCTAACCACAATAAAATGATAATATTTTTTTATAAGATTTTAGATATAAGTAGAGGACTCATGTCCGGATGTG
>VDFB02137435.1:0-23849 GCA_007258455.2 Sequoia sempervirens
CTTCCTTGCCCTCAAGGATAGATTGTTCAAAAAGGAAGGGAAATATAAGAAGTTGAAACGAGAACACAAGGCCTTGATTGGATATGTTCAGCAGTTGTCTCGTTCTCGAGGGCAGGATGTACCAGTGATAGAGCCTCCGGCAGACATTCCTAGAGAGTCGATCAGCGGCTTAGTAGAGTTGGGGAGGATGGCACAGGAGGCAGACAAATGGGTCACAGGAGTTCGTACTGAGACAGAGAAGTTCATGGAGGACCTTGCCTTTGCCTTTCAGCAGGCCTCTTCTATTTTGGCACGGATAGATGCGGTGGATCATGCTTGGGGCGATGCTTCCATCTATCGAGTAAGGTGATCCAATGGCCTTGAGGTGTTGAGGCATGTGCCATTGCAAATTTGCCGACATGGAGGTGTCATTCAGTAAATGACCGATATGATTTCTCCTCGTGGTATTCTTCGCTATCACGTATGGCTTCGATGTTACTGCAGATTCAGCTAGGGTACACAAGGCTATGGCCAACATCATAGATGGAGTTCAGAACACCTTCGAGGCCATATTTGCTAGGCGGCTGAGTCCAGATGAGATAAATTTTGATAATTTGAGGGGTTTGCTGGTTCCCTTCTTCGCAGATGTTAAGACCTTTGTACAGGATGACTTTGAAAATACTGCTACATTCTCCACTTTGATCCAGAACACGCAGGACTCATTAGCTGCTTGGAGAAAATCTTGTACGAGGCACGAGCACTCAGTCACGGTGTTAGAGTTTCAGTTGGATTGTGTTCCGCCTATTTCAGTTCATGAGGTTGAGGCCGTACTTGGCAGATTTGTTGAGTTGGTAGTCGAGAGAAGGCTAATGGGAACACACTACTGGACGAAGATCTTCTAGAAGATTGAGTATGGAGCATTTATTGCATTTGCTATTTTGGGAGTGAGTGGGAATCTTTGATTCATTTAATGTACCACTCCCTATTCTGGCAGTTTTTAGGGTTAGGGCTGAGGTGGCACGATTCTGGCCACTCTATTGATTGTAACCCTAGCCGTCCTTTGGGACTTGGCTAGCTATAAAAGGGGGAGTCCCCCTCATTTGTAATTCAATTAGAATCAGAATATTAGAAGATCAGTTAGAATCAGAGTAGACATTGAGAGAGCTAGATAGTGTAGTATTGTAGAGCATTTTGCATAATTTGGAGAAGAAAGAAAGTTTTCCCTTTGAAAACTTTTGAGGAGATTGTTGTGTAACACATTTTATGATAATAGATCTTTTCATTGATGATGAAATTCGTCTTGTCATGAAATGCTAGCAAGGTTTCTTCTTCCTTTCGTATCCAAGTAGATTAGATTCATGCAAGTAGCTTACTTCGGTGTGTGGTGTTTTATTGAGATAGCTTCACTCTATTCCATACCACTAGCGGCTTGTTGATGATAAGTCTGCCTTGCGTGGTCAACTGGACATTATCTTGTGTTTAACTTCGGTTATGGCTTACATACTTATATGCGTTGTTCTGATGGTGTACGTATGTTAAACTATAACTTGAACACCTTTCGCTATCCCCTTTGAAGATTGCACCGATTTTGCTGAGGCTGTCCGACGGAGGCTAGGTGAAATCCGGTTGAAGTTTATTGAGACGAAGCCCCACATACCTTGCATTTAGAATAGAGTATAAATTTCTTAGGCCCCCTTTCCCCTTTTACTTTCCGTACTTTCTTATTAGTTTTAGGAGAGAGAGCACATTGCCAAATCATACACGTAAGAATTCCCCTTCAATATCATACATTAGCTGCTGACTGCAAGAAATCTGGACAATTGTGTAAGTCCCCTCGTACGAACACAGCAATACACATCAACCAAACTGGGTCTATTCGCACTAAAGGAACCTTGGAGTTGAACATGCGAACTTTCTCGCAATCTTAGCGCATGGAATACTTTGATCAAGAGAGGACGGAGTAGCCCCAAAACTATTTTGTTCTGCCTGTTTGGTATGGTCACAAAAACCGCATCAACAGGTAGGCTATATGATTCTTTGGCAGCAGGGTTGGTGACATAATATCCCAGCATGCCACTAAATATCACTTCCCAAACAAATGAATATCTTTCCATCTCCTTTGTAGTTGGCACGTGTTCTTTACTTTGCTATCTAACAATCATAGAATCTTTGGTATTAGGTGCTAGGGGTAATCACTTATGCCAATATTAGGGAGAGCCTTTTTCTTCTACAAGGAAGATGTGAGGATAGCCATTAATGAAATATTAGGTTGGGATCTCTTGGAGGATGCTACGTACCACCAAGTAAATGCTAAAATCTCTTCCATCATGGTAAAGCAATATCCTCACTGTCATCGGAGATAAAGAATTGAATAAAGCCCCTGGTCATTTTTATATTTGGGAGAAGTTTAGAATGGGTCTTTCAAAAGTTGTGGATAGAGCCAACCCCACCAAGCTTTCTTCTCTACCTTGCACCAATTATGAGTTTCAAGGTTTGGTCTCTATTCAAATGGCAAGGTTTCTTGAAGCTCAAATGGAAGCCATAATCAAAGAATTGGCAGCCATTCAGCTCTTCCTTTGTAATGGTAATGGTATGAAGGTATATCAACCAAAGGTTGGGGTGATAGATCTTAGTTAGCTCGAGGAGTTTTCTCCACTTCAAGAATGATTCAATGTGGCAAAGGCAGAAAAAGCAATTAATTTTTTGACTCATCATGTGGCCTTGGTCAAGCAGAAGGATGGATCTTATGGCCTAGTGTCTAGCAATTTCTAATTACATGGTCTAGTTAAAACTCCATTCTGTCTTTTCGACTCAGTATTTCCTTTTTCATATTAATAATATCGGTCTATAGTTTGTAAAGGTTACCATTTCATAGATAGTTAGAAAGGCATTTTTTAAGGAAAATTCAAGTATGATAGGGTTATAATCAAACTATAAATTAACGGTATGTATGTAGCCAATTATAGTTAGAATCTGTTTGCCATGCAAAGAAAATTAGTATTATGGGTCTATGCTATAGACAAATGGCATTGTCTATTTTGCTATTTAATGTGTATCTATCTTCTAGTCGCTTACCAAACAGCTTCAGTAATACATTTTCAATAATATAATGGAAGAGGGCCCCTTACCCCTATATATATAAAAAAATCAATGACTGCATCATATAAATTGATAGGAATAGAAAAGTCAAATGTACAATGACTTCACAAAAGAAGCCACACAAAGCATCCACCACCATATAAGGCAATGAAAAAGAGGGGGTTTACAAAAAAAATTGTAAATCCTACCAAGAAGGTAACTAGATAAATATTATTAGGGGATAGCATACCCATCAAATAAAGGTAAATAATAATATCATAAAAGAGATTGGTGCTTGAACAAAGAACCCTATAGTCTTAATCAGCATCAAAGAGGAATTTGCGTGCTATAATCCAATGGAAAGATAAGTTTTTGAAAATTGACATTTCAGATTACATTTGCATGAGCCATCATCTGATTGAGTTGGTCAAGTTGCAAACTAAATTTATTTACATAGATAATTCATAACATGAGGTAGCAAAAAACCTTATTCAATCATTGCAAAGTAGTTGTTATAACAATAATAATAATAATAGATTAATCACTAAACTCAATTGAAACAAACCTTATGCTAAGCTTAAGGAATTTTTAATAGCCTTTAAGAATGACTCAAGATTGAGACATCATCCCTATTTAATTTGTTCCAATACTTTTCAAATTCCAATTGATCAGATATAAGATCCTCCTTACAAATTGTCCTTATCTTAGTGTCCATTATTGTAGCATGTTTCAGGGATCATTTCAGCCTGGCTCTAACATTTTCCTTTACCAAATTGCTAAATTTCTACCTCACATTCTAATTCTTCTCACTTCAAAAATGGTCTTCTCAACATGAGGAGACTTTCTTAAAAAGATACCTCCATACAAAGTCCATAGGACTTTGAGCCTTTTTAAAATATCCCCCAACAATTTTTTTCAAATTATCACCAAACAACAGTGCACCCATTAAGGTTAGCCAAAAATATAAACCAGCTGAAAATAACCCTACACCAAAAATGTTCACCAAAATCCCAATATGGGCGAGGTGATAGCATATGGCGCCAGGGATCGTTAGCAACAAATCTGAAATGAAGTACAATGCTGAAATGAAATGAAGCTCAAGCACTTATTTAGCGGGAGTGAAATTACAATGAAAGTGCAAACATCTATTAATAGCAAGCATCTGCTTTTCAGCAGGCATCCACTTGTGCAGTGGGGATACTCCACTTATTCAGTGAGTGAATTAAGGAAGATACAAAGGAAATATGCCAAAGATAAAGAGGCTGATTCAATACTACAGAAACCAGCTATTACAATGTGCTTATTACAATGATTTATCAATGAATCCTCTCCAACTTCAATACAAAGAAATATAGCATGAGTGATAATAACCAGGTCTGATATGAGAAACCAGCAAATGGTTCACTCAAAACAACAAGCAATTACACTACCAAAATGTTTATTTCTCTTCACAAAACACCTTCAAAGCTCTCCAAACTGAAGCAAACACTCCCTAGAGGCAAGGCGACCAGCAAGCATGAGATAAATAATGCAAAACAACCCTCAAATGAAGGGCACAAATCCCAATGCCAAACTAGAGAGAAGGTACGGCCCAAGGAGGAAGGGCAACCTCTCTAAGAAAATAAATCCTTCACAATAAAATATGGAAATTTGCAAGAAGGGTCACCTAAAGCATAGGAATGGATTGAGCAAACACCCAGAATGAGATAAAATTCACACAATGATCTACAAATGAAAATATGCTTCAGCCATAATTAAAACCAGCAACCTATAAACAAACAATAACATCAAAATCTTCAACAATGATATTCAATCTGCTATCTCTGAATGAGAAGCAGTCTCATATCCAGCTAGGTGTTATCTTTCAAACACGAAACTGAATCCTTGCTAAGAGGTATGCATTCCTCGAAGCCATAAGCTTGAAACCATTTCGGCAACAATTCGATATGATAAGCAATGGATGATAAATGAATGAGCAAAGGCTTGCTTTTATAGAGTTTGAGATGACTCTTCAACTTCCTCCAAAAGGGGCGCCCCACACACCTTGAAAATAATTTAATTTTTAAATCACCTTCTCCTTCCTTCATTTTGGCGTCCAAAACCTCAAGGGAAATAATAGCCTTGAAATATTAATATTTATCTCCTAATGTGGCGTCCAAGACCCAAGAGAGGAATATCAACCTTAGAAATATTAAATTTATCTCTTGATGAGGCGTCCACCCTCATAGTCCCCCTTTTAAAACAACATTAAGTCATTGTGCTAGGCCAAAGGGTCAAAATCACATTATAATTATTAAATGACTTAAATAAATCATTTTCTCCAAAGTGAGCCTCAAAATGCAGAAAGCCAAATATACTCAACTGCTTTGCCCAAAATGGAAATTGCATTGGACTACTAAACTGTTGCCAACCGAGGCACTATCGAAAATAGAAAGATGACTGGAGATGACTAAGCTGCTACTAGGATGACACTGCCATAAATAGAACTTACTAAAAATAGCATACTGCTAATAATAGTAAGTTGTTCCAAACTCATTTTGAGCACAAACCGACAGTCATCATGACTTACTAAAAATAGTAAGTGTCGGGAAAGGTTGTTAGATGGAGATGCATGTTACACCATTCTAAAGCTATTTGAAAACCCAAAAAAACCCAAAAACCTTTCTTGCATTCTCACATGCAAAGTACTTGCCAGAAATGCATGTCACTTCCTTGTCATGCATGTTACCTTGTCCTGAAGCTCTCCAAAAACCTAGAAAGCTCCATCAGACATGCATAAAAAACTCACATGCAAACTTTCAAAAATGCATTTGAACCTCCTATAGCATAGGAAACCCTAATTTCCATTTCTAACTAGCCTACGGACCTCCAAAAATAGGCTATCAACCACAAAAGAGCGTATGGCTAAAACGGGGACATTACATTTTTCAAAGGAAGAGGAATAAGGAGGAGAGAAATAACAAAACACTTTGGGATACTATTGAGGAAGCTCGCCATCAATCTTTCATAGTCTTTTATTGTTTCATAAACTTCAAGAAAGACTTCAACTCAATCTCAAGACGTCTATTTTTCTAGTCAATGCATGATATTGGCATTTTTTATTCTCTCATTACTGCTGTTTGGAAGCTTTATGAGATAGTTATAATGTCGTTTTGTACCTCTCATGGTCTCTTGACTTTGTAAGGAGTACCATTGAGGCTAAAGAAGAGTGCCCTCTCTTCCCAACCCTTTTAGCATCTACATTCATAAGTTAGAGGTATCTCTTCGGTAACATACTCATTCAGATGATGGTTGCACGTTACATGAGGTGACTATTACCATTCTTTTGTTTGTTTATGATGTTGCTTTCATCTCTCACATTGCTAAAAGTTTGTGACAACTTGATGCCCTTGCCTACTTTTGTGATCTCTGCTAGCTTGTGGTCAAACTTAGTAAAACTAAGGTCATGATTTTCAATATCTCCAAATATCTTCTTTCCAAATTCCAATTATTTTATAAGGGAGCAGCCTTAGAGATCACTTCCGCTTACATATTCTTGGAGGTCCAATTTTTTGCTTACTCCTTCAACATGAAGCTTGCCTCACATTCACATCTTTGTAAGGGATATGCCTCTCTTTCTCTCTCTCTCTCTTGAATGCTAATGCTTTCAAATCCACTTCCAAGATATCCCCTAAAAAATACATATTTCTGATGCCATCATCTAGCCCATAGTTTTGTACAACTCAAAGGATTGGGGGCCTAGCTTGGGATCTATTGATTGGGTCAATGTTGAGAGGGTCCAAACTCTCAATCGCAACGTCTTATCAAGTGTAATAATATTGTTACTTTGAAGGAGAGCATCATCAAAGTTGTTAGAAGAGACATTTACAAGAAGTACATCCAAGTCATTTGGACCTCTCCTCCTATGCCACTTAGCGCAAAGTTTTCCTTTTATCTTGAGCATTTCCTATAGGTTGAAGATTGTATACTTTGCCACTCTCACTATCTCCAAAGTCGATGGTCACATGGCTTGAGGTTTCCCCTTGGCCAAATATGGGTTTGTTCCCATCAGCTTTGGATTGAGACAAACCATCATATTTTCCACCTTGACTGGATCTGCCATCTTTGCTCCCTCTAGGATGTTGAGATTGAAGATCATTTTATTTTTAAATGCCCCATTTATTATGAGATTGTCGGAGATATTACTATCTCTATAGGGACTTAGGCAATAATCTCTCTAATTTCATTAGATATTCAAACCAATGGTGTTTGGCTCTTTACCTTTGGAAGGCCATCACCCTTTGACATAGATCCTTACATGTGGCTTCCTAGGATTCTAGAGTACCTATGTTGATCACTCCCTTTCAACACATCCTCAAGATTGACAACCCTAAATGGCCTTTAGATATTGATATTGCTCTCACAAATGCAAATAGGCCTAAGAGACAACATCTCTCATGGCTTCTACCTCAGCATGTTCCCCCTTAGCATCATGGTCCTATTTCTTTTCGATAGTACAACCCAATTTCTTCTCATCAACTTAGATCTTCTACTCTTTGGCCACCTCTCCATTCACAAAGATAGATGCATATTATGAGCTTTTTCACTACTACTAGTGTTACTTCAGCATTAGATGTTGGGTGTGATCAGATCTTGTATCAATCCCTTCATAGTGATTGATGATGGCACTAAATGATAGTTGATGGTCTTCAGTTTTCCTCTATAGCTACTCTTTGCTCTTCAAGGTTTCCGTTCCCCTTTCTTGGCTATTTGTACCTATTTCCCAACCACTAGTTTTAATAGTCCCCTATTGTTTTGTATGTTTTAGTTTTGTTCTTCCCCTTGGTGGGACCTCTCTAGGTTTCTCTTCCTCTAATTAACTATTGTATATTGTTATCCTTGTGAGTCACATTGACCTACTTTTGGTCATCCATGAACATCAATATAATTTCTTTTGGTAACTAGAATAATTTACCCTTCAATGTAGCAAACGACCCATGTTGGGAATGGCTGGTAAATGCATTAACAGTTGCTAGTAAGTGTTTTAGAAACTCCAACAACTAAGTATGAGTGTGCCATTACTTGAGGAAGCCATAAAAAATACACTTGTGATTGATGACCCAAAAAAAGTATGGCGGAAAAAGGGTTGTAGCATCACATCAAATGGTTGGACAAATGGTCGGAATAGGACTCAACTATTTTATGGCTTCAAATGGCACATTCATGTTCTTGAAGTCCGTAAATGTCTTGCATGAAGTAAAAAATGTTGTGACTTTGTGCAATCCATTGGACGTGGTGATCCAAGATGTTGGGGTTGATAATGTTGTCCAAATTGTCATAGACAACACAGTAGCAACATATGTAGCCATGGGGAAACTTATTATGTAGAGGTATCCAACTATTTATTAAACTTCTTTGGCTACACATTGCTTGAATTTGATGCTACAAAACATTGGGAAGATTGGATGGGTCAAAAGTGTGGTTCAAGATGCTAAACAAATTACTAAATTTACTTACAACCATACTTGGGTCCTTTTATTGATGAGAGATCACATGAATGGCAAGGATCTTGTGTGATCAAGAGTGATACAATTTTCCACCCACTTCCTCACTTTGTAGACTATTGTAGCCACAATACCTTCTCTCAAGCAATTTTTTTGTAAGCAATGCCTAAATGAAGTCTTCATATTCCAAGAAAACAATGGGGAAAAGGCCACAAAAATAGTTTTTGATGAGTTGTTTATCAAAATTCAAAAGAAATACTTAAGTAAGAACTATAAACATAAAATTTATAGGGAATCATCTATTTGCTGCAATGTTCCATAGGGTTTCGGGGACGGGGTACGACAAGGGATGCGTTTCGGGGATGCCGGGACGAGGGGTCTAAGTTTGGGGAAAGCAGGGGAACGGCAAGGGGACAACGGCGAGGGGCAGCAGGGTGCTGAATACATATAGTACTTGAAAAAATAGTTATAAAAGGATGCATAAGTATAAGAATTATACATCTTGGAGACAACTAGGAGTCCCCTAGATGTCTTGAGGTCCTAGCTTGGAGACAGCGACACTAGTGGTGGGATGGTGGCGCTAGTGGTGGTCCTTTTAATTGTAGACTTGTGGTGAGAGAATTATAGTGCTAACACAGCATACCTTTAGAGGTTACCTATTTGTGTCTTGTCCCAAACTTGTAGGACTTCTAGATGTGAACACAATTGGAGTTTATTTGAGAGGATTCACATGAATAAGAGAAACAAGTTGACCTAGAAGTGCCTCAATGACCTTGTCTTTGTCCAATATGACCTTTGTCTTCAAACCAAAAACGTGGAGGATCCTTCTCAAGATGCTATCAACTAGGATGACATCAATCTTTATCTTGATTGGACTATCGAAGAACATAATGATACCATGTTTATTGATGACAATATTGCTGAATTGGAGTGAGCAGCAGCAGAAGCAACAAAGCAAGATGCATCGGAGGAAAACGAAGACATTTTTGAGGAAACAATTAGTCCCCATGTTGATATCAACCATAGTTGGAAAACTCGGACTCGCCGCGGACTCAGCAGCCCAAAAATATGACTCGGACTCGGGACTCGGCTAGGACTCGGCAAAAAAAAAACCGTAGTTTTACAAAAAAACAAGAACAAATTAATGCATTTAGAGAACATAAGAGCCTAATTTGATTATCAAACACTCATAATTCAAAGATTACACATGTTATATGATCATCAAACACTCAATAATTGAAATTTAATCATTCATAGTCATCAAATACTCATAGTTTCAATGTATAACATCATAAGATTATAAATGTTTACATATAATCTTGGCTTCTTTCAACCCCAATTCAATTTGCAGACCTCTATTTCACAAACTTGAGTGTTAAAATGAAAGAAAAAGTTAAAAAAAAACATGGGTTTTTAACCCCTTTTGACTCCCAGCCACACAAGAGAGTTTTGGGTTGGGACTCCCGAGTCCAACCTCAGGACTCTTTTTAACCCCTTTTGACTCCCAGCCACACAGGAGAGTCCTGAGTTGGGACTCCCGAGTCTGACCTCAGAACTCTCCGAGTCTTGAGGTTGGACTCCCGAGTCCTAACCCAGGACTCTCCTAGACTCGACTCTCGAGTCCGTGGCGAGTTGACTCGGCTAGCCTATGGACTCCCGAGTCCGCGGCGAGTCAGCGGCGAGTCCGCCGAGTCCGCAAGCTATGATATCAACTAACCTTCTAGTTCAATGCCTAAAAATTTAAGTTACACCAGGATAGGGAGGAGGAGGATGTGATTGTATTTGGTTATTTTTTGACATCTGCATTGTTTGACTTTGAAAATTTCAAATTTCAAATTTTGAGCATTTGAGCATCATATGACATGCAATGTTTGAATTATGACAAATTAATGATTAGAGTAGACTCTTGTATTCTTTAAGTGCCTTAATCTATTTTTTGAGTAACTATGTTTGTTTTTACTGCATTTTTTGTTGATTTCATGTTGAGTCCCAAGTCGAAAGTTAGAGTCAAATTTTTGGGCTGCTAAGTCTACATTTTCAAACTATGATATATACTACTATAATTCAATTTCCATGTCCCTTTATATATGAACATATGTTACCCATTTTAATTAATAAAAATATATAACACATCCCTTAATATATAGTATATTTGTGTTATAATTTTTTTTATTTTTTTTCTGCAAGTTGCTGTGATGACCCGTCTGATTCCCGAAATTGCAGCACTAAATATTAATCCATAGGTGTTCCTTATAAAATACAATCAGCAATGCAATGAAGGTGGTCGACCTAGAAAAGAAAACATATAAATTAAAACATCAGCGATTTATATAAAGGTGATTTATATAAAGGTGGGGCTGACTGAGTAATCTGTATTACAAAACAAATCACAGCAGAACATGTAATTATTCATTGGGAATTTGATTAAAATAATGCCTAAAACTTTATGTATGAGACGACCCCAGCCCACGCCCCCTTGGGAGTATGATTGGCCAAGTCAAGGAGAATTGCATGGCAGCAGTCAATAATCTCCAAAGGACAGCAATTAAATAAAATGCAGAAACTCTTCTAAATTATTCCTAATTAATTTTGTCAAGAGGCAGTGCTTAAATAGAGAGGGGTGCATCCCTTGTGTTGATGTGCGTTTTGTGACACACCGAACATCAGAATAAAGAGTCCAAAGACGCTCTCTCTTGAAAACCCACCACGTATGCTAAGATTGCGAGAAGATCATATGGTGATTCCAAGGTTTCTTCTGTCAAGTCTTGATGTGTGGATAAGCTCAATGGTCGCTGTGATATATTGGTAATACACAAAGGGACTTATGCTAGGCTTGTTCAATTCACAATGAAGGTTTAGGAAATGAAGCTCTATTGTTTGGGTCCTTCAAACAAACTGAAAAGGAGACAAGTGTTTAGAAGTTCTAATCTACTCCTAAGATTTCAAGAGACGGTATTGACTTGGTGAAACCAATAACCACACTTTGCTTCGCCACACTTAGGACAACTACACAAATTGGGTGCAATCTTCAAGGGAGTGTGCTTATGATTTTCACGTCATGAATAACTACCATCAAATCAAACAATATTTATCCAGACAGAAGTTAAGCATCCACAAAGTAAGCTCAGGCTAACTTTATGCATTGAACGAAAATCATCCATTCAAAGAAAGTATGAGCAATAGTTTCACCATAAATCAATACTTATCAAATCTTGCATTCGTCTAACATACATGAAATAAAATCTAAACTATGATGAGGGATAAGAATCATGCTAACTCCAAAATAAGAGAAGTAATCACCATCAATTCGAACAATGTATTACTTATTACTTTGGCAGTCATTTGCAACAATTTACTTATCTCAACATGTTTTGCAACATGCTCCCATGTTTTACAAATGAGGAGTGAGCTCAATTTATAGGCTCCTCAATTACAATTCAATGGCCAAGATTGATTTCAAATCAACGACCGAGATTTCAAGATAAAACCCTAATTAGGGTTTGTCACAACTAACTACCTCTCGACCAATGAGAAAATTGCATTTGGAGACACTTGTCCTTCTGCTAAATATAAACCAACAATAAAATAGAAAGTTGTTGCATTTTGGAGTGTCAGGTTCATTGAACCTAGACATGTTGACTTGGAACAATCTGATTGGTCGGAAGATGACGAGGCGCCATCTCAACGTGTTGGATGTCTTCCTTGGTCACTTTGTTTTTCTTCCACTTGCTTGCCTTAGAATGTTTTTTCTTTGCCAACAACTTTGTCCTTTGCATTTGCATTTGAATCTTTGAGGTCTGGAAGTCTCCCCTTAGAGCAGATGTCTAGACTTAAGGTTATTAAACTTTTCTTTCTTGATTGACTTGAAATTTCTCTTGCTTGAATTGGATTGATGTTATTCCTTTGGATTTCCTCTCTGAATTCTCCAATTTGTGTCAAGAAATGGAAATTTGTTTAGAATACTCTTCTTGTCACCATCTGATTCTGATTGGGAGCTTGTCTTTAGGAGATGAGATCCTTCAAGAAGTTGCCCTGATTGCTTCAATAGGTATGGGATTGTAGATGAAATCCCCCAAGATGTCTGAAATTCGACTTTTCTTTGTTGATGCCTTGAAATTCTTTCAAGTGCCTTGAATTTGGAGAAGAATTCCTCTGTGCTTTCGCCAAAATGGAGGAAATTGGAATTCTCTTTGTGAAGTATTTCCCATACTTAGCCAAATTTTGGCTATTCCATTTCATTTTGTGACACCTTCATGTAGACCATTCAACACTTAGCCAAGATTTTGGCCATCTCTATGCTCCAATGAACTTTGCCTGTGGATTTACCTTCAATTCTAAATTTGGCTTGTGCTCAGTAGGGCAGACTCCATCCATGGACAAGGATTTTATTCATTTCTTCTTTACTTTTCCCCTTGTTTTCTTTCCAACACTTAGTCAAAACTTGATTCTTTATCCACATAGGCACATGTGTTGTCATGGAACCTTTTAGATTCTTTATGTGTTCAAAATTTTCTAAGTGTTGGACAAATTTTTTGACTTCCAAACCTGATTAAACCTTCATTCATGGCAGACTTTTCCATGTGTTGTGCCATTTCTCATTTTTCTCTACCTTGTCATGTCATTTTTTTTTATGCTTGAGCAGACTTTGAACTAGCCTTGCCTTTCTTCCAAGCGGACTTCACATTGTTCATGCCATATTATCTTCTAGTTGGGACAGACTTCACATGTGTCTTGACACCTTTATTTCCTTCCTAGGCGGACTTATCTTGTGCTTAGGCATCTCCATTTTCTTCCTAGGCGGACTTTCTCATATCTTAGACATTTTCTATTTCCCTCCAAGCGGACTTGGCACATCTTTCGACACTTCAGCCTTAGGCGGACTTGACAGCAGTTTAGACATAGCTCTTCTTTCTTATGGCAGACTTGGTGAATACTTAGGCATTTTCCCTTGGGCAGACTTTAGACTTGTCTTGCCAAATTTTCCTTGAGTTGGGCGGACATCCTCATGTGTTGAGACATTTCAAGGCAGACTTCAAGACTAGCTTGCCATTTCTCATCCTTCTTCTTGGCTGGGCGGACTTGAAGACTTTCATGCCATTTGCTTTGTGTTGCCATCTCCATTGACACTTGAACGAATTTCATGCCTTCTTCTGGATCATCTCGCCATATGATTTTCTATTGATTTTTGCCCTTGCAGGCCCAAATTTTTTATTCTAAAGATGGAAACGTTGACTCCCTGACCTGCGGGGCCCTGGCACTTTCTAAAAATAGAAAAAAGCAAAATAGCAACTTTCTAAAAATAGTAAATCCCGGATTGGTCCAAAAGTGCCAAAAATAGAAAAAGCAAAAAAGCAAAAATCCCTAAAAAATAGGAAGTGTCAGAATTGAGTGAAATCAATTGCGTTCTTCGTCAACCGGGTCTTTTGAGCACTTTGGTGATGTCTAAGCATAGTTTAGGGCTTGAATTATCTACTTGGCTTGGGTGACTACCTAAAAACTTTAACTCCTCATTGTAAAAGAAACATGGTGATTAGCAGTTGCGACGCCAAGGCAAAAAACCCAAAAAGCAAAAACAAAGGATCCCCATTTGCAATGGGGCAATGTGTGAAAAGGTCACAACACCTTGTAAGAGGTGCATTGATTTTATAGGGGTGTGACTATTCACCCCACCTTGAGAGATATAGAGTCAATTTGTGGAGGCATCAAGAGAGAGATCAGAAAATAAATAATCATTTGCATTCAAAAAGGCAGCAGCCATTGACTATAATAAGGGATTGGTATACATCATAATGGAGTGTAATATATATATATATATATATATAGATTGGAAAGGAAAGCACGGTAGGGTGCCCAAAGTCTGTTCATCACAATTAAGCCCAAGAGTGTGGCAATCAGCCCTTGGCCGCAAGTGGCAGGAACTTTCGTTACCATCCAACATGAGGTGGTCTACTTACGTTGTGGAACCCGGGGATTGTTCATCACAATTAAGCCCAAGAGCGTGGCAATCACCCGTTGGCCCCAAGTGATAGGAACTTTCATTACCATCCAACATGGGGTTGTCTACTTACATTGTGGAACTGATCTACTGCCTCCCCCAATCGTGTTCCCTTGTAAATCCATGCCTGATTGCTTATTGTTGCTTTGTAGACTTTAAGAAGGCTTTCGGCACGGTGCCTAGGGACAAATTATGGTATAGGATGGAAGAATTAGGCATTCCAAATGCATATAGAGCAGCTATTCCCAGGTTGTATGAGAAGGTTAGTGCTAAAATCAGAACAAGTGAAGGTATGTCAGAATGTTTTGGCAGCGACATTGGAGTTAAGCAGGGCTTCCCTTTATCTCCCACGCTTTTGGGGCTATACATTGATAAGTTGGAAGCTTGGTTAAGCAAGGATGGTATGGATGGTATCCAATTGGCAGGTTATGTAGTGAAATTGCTTCTATATGCTGACGATCGTATCTTAATTTCAAAAACAACTCATGGGTTAAGAGAACATTTAAAAGCCCTAGAACACTTTTGTCAGGAAGTTGGGATGCAAGTGAACACCTCCAAAACCAAAATCATGATTTACTCATTGAATAGAAAAGTTAAACAGCATACCTTTCTTTTTGAAGGCAGCCCACTTGATATAGTGAAAGAATACAAATATCTTGGGATTGACTTCCATTATAAGCTCAGTTGGGAAACTTGCAGAAGGAAAAGGATACACGGAGGTTGGAAAGCCTATTACCTACTTCAAAATAGGTGTAGAAAAGCTGAACTTTGGGATTGGAAAACCAAGAAAATCCTTTTTGGTTTACTTGTCACACCTGGTTGTGCTCTATGGGTGCGAAGTGTGGGGAAGCAACACGTCAAAGTGCAGTTGGAGACAGATAGAAAGAATCCAGAAACACCTAATAACAAGCAATCTCAAAGTTAAAGCCATTGTTCCTTATGAAATTATTTTAGCTGAAGCGGGGGCTTTTCCTTTGGAAGCTTCAGCAATAACCCGGTTGTTAAGTTATCTAAAAAAGGTCGAAAACATGGATAACCACCAGTGGCCCAAAACAATTATGGAGGAGATTCTAGTTCGAAGAAAGAAAACTTGGATGAAACAGAACATCAAGTGGTTGAACAAGTGGGACATCGAATTACATGAATGTCCTGGCACTAATAGTGAAATAAAGATCTATGTGAAGGAAAAATTCAGGACTGCCATGTGGTCAAATCAGATCGGGCGAAAAAAAGCATATTACATCAAAGAGTTTAACCCAGCTAAGGAACATGGTGAAAAACACTATTTAGGTGCAACTATCAAAGGGAAAGCGAGGCTGTTAATTGCTCAATTGAGGACGGGGTCCCACCATCTTAGATGTGAGACTGGTAGGTGGAAGACACCTAAGGAAACTTGGGAAGAAAGAAAGTGCTTATTTTGTAATAAGGGAGTAGTGGAGACGGAGTGGCACTTCGTCATGGAATGCACAGCATATGAAAATATTTGTAATCAGTACTCAAATATTTCGGATGTGGACAATATGCAGCAGTTATTTGAGGAGAATAAGATGAATCAGACGGCCAGCCTCCTAGTCAAAATTAATAGCAGGAGATCTGACCTGGAGAAGAGTTTGGAGACAAACTAAGTTGTTGGTCTCGGTCCCATAGACTGTTTAGTCTCGTGGGCGTCATTAAAATCTTTCATTTCATTTCAATCATAATAAGTGTAGGTATGAAAATTGCTAATCTATTTAGAGCTCTTATTATGATTGATTTAATCCATTAGTTTCCTATAAGCAATCAGGCATGGATTTGCAAGGGAACATGATCGGTAGAGGCAACAAACCAATTCCACAATCTAAATAGGCCACCCCATGTTGGATGGTAATGAAAGTTCCTACCACTTGGGGCCAATGGGTGATTGCCACACTCTTGGGCTTGATTGTGATGAACAGTCCCCGGGTTCCACAACGTAAGTAGACCACCTCATGTTGGAAGGTAATGGAAGTTCTTGCCACTTGGGGCCAAGGGGTGATTGCCACACTCTTGGGCTTAGTTGAGAATCAAGATGAACAATTCCCACCACGTAAGTAGACCACCTCATGTTGGATAGTAATGAAAGTTCCTACCACTTGGGGCCAAGGGGTGATTGCCATGCTCTTGGGCTTAATTGTGATGAACAGACTCTATGCTCCCTATTGTGCTTTCCTTTCCAATCCCTTCTATGATTGGTTATAGGGAATGAAACTATAGACTAGACCAATATGGCAATGCTATTTATATTAATTGTTCATTTATTCTTAAGTTCAATAACTTTTATATGATTTAATTTAGAATACTATTTGTCAAACAAATTATATTGTTGGAATTGTTACTTCTTGAGCAAATTCAAGCATTCCCCAACCAAGGGACATTACAATTGCAAGCATAGGAGGCAGCTCACTTCCATTAATATTCAAAGAAAAAAATTGCATGCCTCAAACTAGAGAGGCAAAAGTATCCTTTTTCACTATCTAGTTGGTATAGAACCATAGATACATAATGCACTCCTTTAGTTCTTCAAGTCTCTCCACCAATCATAGGGTTAGGGGGTTCGGCTTTCCAACTATGAGCTTCATGTATTCCTCCATATTGCCTTTTGTGATCCCCTTAAAAAAAATCCATAGACAATTCCTCAATCTTCAAAGCCCTTATTTCAAACACCCCACCAATGTCATACATCATGGCCTTCCAATAGTAAGGCAAAATTGTTTCAAACACTTCTTGTTGCCACAAATGGTGGATATATTTATTTGCAACTAATTTACCAATCATCTTGCTTCCCAGAACATCAATAAAATTTATAACAAAGTTTTCAAGGGTGACAATGTTATAAATGTGTTCATCTTCAAGAAGCCTTCTCCCCACCATTGCTTTGATTGCTTCTTTCATTAGGAGGAAAAGTGAATGTTGAACAATCTTCCTAGTTGCATGGAAACATCTTCTCGTTGGCAACTGAAATGGCATCCCTTAATGAGAACTCTTCACTCCATTGTCTTCGTGAGAGAGAATGGATGCTATTTTATATAATCCTCCACCCTGACGACTGTGACCAATAATGATTTTTTGCATTTATGACTGACTCGTCTCTATATAACCTTAATCACATGTACCTCCCAACTTAGACTTTCAGAAGTATTTTTTGGATCAATCTTGATCAAGTATCATATTAAGGTCTAACCACACATCACTTCAATTGGAAAATACAACCTCTTCTACGTGCTCAATGCGACAATTTGAAAGATGGTATGCTACCATGTTTCCTTCTCAAAAAATATACTTAATTTTTATGTACTCCATCTCATCTAAAAGTGGATCAATCACTTCAATCCACTTCTAGTACTTCCAATTGTGAGCTTGTTTGAATTTATTAGCATTTATACAAATCATCGAGTCGCCCTCGATGTCAATAGACCTTGTATTCTTTCGTTCATTGAGCTTACGACCTTCATGCAAAGCATCAAAATTAGCTTCATTGTTGGTGTCGTTTGGCAAGTGCTTCAAAAGATCCTGAATGCCTCATCTTTGATGATGCATCTAGCACTTGAGGCCTTGGGATTTCCTTGAAAGGCTCCATTAAAATTCATTTGTAGTCTTCTATTTAGAGGGGTCATCCATTTTGCTTTCTTTCCTTTTTTGAGAAACCAATCTATGAAGTTTTAGAGAGACAATATGATTGAATTTTTAGTAGAGTCCACATTTTCATGATTCGACTATCCCAACAGGTGAATCTCCTTTCTTGTGAATTTCATCTCTTTACATTTAGAAACTAACAAATCCCAACTTCTATCTTGTTTACAACATTTTCCAAAGTTAAGCTCTTTTCTTTGTAAATTTTGCTATTGTTCTCTTTCTAGATTTTCCATATGATCATGGATGGGCTCACCAACCATAACCAAGACCAGGTCGAACTACTTAATAGGCATGGACAGCAATGAAAGAGCTCCAAGATATCCTTTGAGAGAGCCCCTTTCCAACCCAAACAACCAAGCAACTAGCACCAACAATTGTAGGCAAAAGGACACTGTTATAGAATATGATCTATTGTTTCTTTTGCATTTTGAAACATCAAATATCTTGTGGGATCCTTGGATTCCAATAGAGTTCAATCTTTCTCTAGTTAGAATCCACTTGTAAATTGTAGTCCAAGAAAAAGCTCCTGTTTTTAGCAATATACTATTACCCTAGCATAGATCTGCTAGCTAGGAAGAGCTAATTGGGGCTATGTTCTTGATACAGTAACCAAGATTTATTGTAAAGCTTTTAGGTTTTTCCCCATACCAAATGAGTTCATCCTCTTTTAGGGCAATTAGGATTTTCCTTCTTCCAAGCTCCTCTGCAAACTTATCTTTGGCTATCAAACAAATGGGGGCTCCACTAAAATTCTTCCACCCCCATTCAACACCATTCTCTCCAACTAATTTGGTGTGGCATAGTTCACTACTTTATTACCCCATACATCTTCCATAATATCTTTGCATCCCCCAAGCTCTAGGATGTCATCTAGAGGGCCAAACCCATTCCATGAGTTAGACAAAAAGTTCATAGACCTATCATTATTAACAATCCAAGTCAACTAATTGGTGATGAGATGCATGCACTTCAACATAAACCTCCAAATGTGCAAACCAATTGAGTGTTAGTGACTATTAGAATTCTTCTCAAGTCCCCATTTTACAAATATTTCTTTTGCAGAATTGCACACCAAGGGTTGATGGATTCTAAAACATTCTTGAAACTAATATCATGCCAATTGGAGAGTTGTACTTCAAAGGGATTTGAATGCCAATGCCACCCTCCAATTCATTTTTTCTTTTGTTTCCCGACGAACCAAAGGAATTATTTTAACATCATTAGAACCTTCCCATAGGAAACACTTCAAAATTCCATCAATATCTCACGTGGGCCCTATTTGTTAGTTGCAAACAAGACATCATATAAATAGGAATCGCCAAAAGAACTACCTTAATCATAATCCTACCAGCCAAGGTTAACCAGTGACCTTTCCAAGCTTCTACCTTGGCCTTGCAAGCTCCAATTATTTTTTCCCACAATCCAAATCTTATAACTGCTTTGACTAGTGACACCCCTAAATATTTGCAAGGAATGGCATCCATCTCAAATCCTAAAAATCCATATTTTTTTCTTCAGCCACCCATTTGGTGTGAGAAAGAGAATCTTAGATTTATATTTATTGATTATCTAACCCAAGGAAGCGATATAATAGTCAAGAGTGAATTTGATCAACTTTGCCTCTTCCATTTGAGCCTCCTCATAATATCATATATAATGGTGTCAATTGCAAACTGTTGTTGAGTAATGGGATCCAAGTATCAATAAATTTAAACTCCAAACCACACTCCCAATGCATCCTTAGTGTTTATTGCTCTTCCAAGTGCCTCAACCATTAACACAAATAGAAATAGGGAAATAAGGTTGCCTTGCCTTAAGCCACAAGCATTCTCAAATAAACCACATGGATTGCCATTGACCAAAATGCAGACTCTAGCAGTGGAGATGCAGTTGAAGATCTGCTTTATCTAGTTTTTCCCAAAACCAAAATTTCCCATAACTCTTTGAAAAAACAACCAACTCACCCTATCACAGGCCTTACTGATATCCAAATTGGCCACCATGCTTTTGTGGTTACAATTGACCATAGAATATATTGCCTCATTGCAACAATGATCCCATCTGCAATGTTTCTACTTGTCTTGAATCCACTTTGCTTTACAGATATAATTTGAGGATGAACCACATTCAATCTATTTGTCATCACCTTCGAGATGATTTTGTATATGGTATTACATAATGAGATGGGGCAATAATTAGCAAAAGATTTGTTATCCAGCTTCTTGGGAATGAGAGCAATGTTGTTGTTGTTAATATCCTTCAGAATCTTCCTAGATTTTCATGAGTCCTCCACCATTTCCCACATTTCCTTTCCAACAATTCCCCAACACTTTTTATAGAAGCAAGCAAGGAAACCATCTAGGCTCAAAGCCTTGTCCAAGTGCAATTGGAAAGTGGAAATCTTCATCTCTTCCTTAGAAATAGGTACCATAAGCATTTTGTTCTTCTCTTCCTTGACAATGCAAAGGATATTCTCCATTAACTTGTTCATGTCCCAAGCATCCGAGGGTCCCACCTCCTTTTGAATTTATTTTGCCTTTGTCAAGTGTTGCCCATCCAAAGAACTGATAGAACCAATTCTGTTTTGAAAAAAAAAAAATTGTGTTATAATTATATAAATATAATACAAATTGTTAATAATAATACATCATATGATATAAAAATACTATGATAATTATATTAATATCATATAATATATTGAAAAAAATATATAAAACATATAATAGTTTTTTATCAACCCATAATTTTCATTTAGTCAAGCTGATTTCATTTTATTTTGCTGCAACCACTGTTGAGATAAGGCTGACAGCAGTTGATAGCAATAAACTATGGCAATGTTGACTGTAATGTTGATGGTCACTGCGATGTTAATACCATTTTAATTGTGGCTAGTAACAATGGTGCCAATAACAGTAGCAGACAATACTTATGTTCACAAAAGTGCTGATAACAATAGCATCCAATGCTAATGTTAACAACAATGGTCAATTACAATGGTCGCCCATGTTTGAATGTTTATATGAATTTTAACATGTTTAACTAGGCCAACAGTCATTAACATCGTTTGCATGTGTTTTAAGTAATTTTTATTGGGGTTTCCATAAAATCTAGTAAATAGAAGGCATTTTTGTCTTGTACATATTATATTTTGCAGAGAAATAATTTATGTCAAAATAATAAACCATTTTGAATCTAGGGTTTATGATATAATTTTAAAAAGAACTTTCTTACAATTTCCTGTGGAGAAATTATAGCAAGAAGAAATTTATTTGTATGAAAGCCTCATGTTTTGTTTTTCTTCTCATAAAGAGCCAAATGCTAGTTTTTTCAAGAACTTGTTTTTTTCAGATTGTAGGAATTGGGTAGGCCCCCCTATAAACTATAGTGTGCCTAGTAAACTTTTTTTCACCTGACTGGTTACATTGGTGCAAACGCCCTCTAGTACCACGAGGATGAGGTAGTCTCTCGTGACCACTTGCCCGCAACAAGATGCTTTAGCCAATCGAGGCAGGGCTCCTGCCCTTTTTTTCAACAACCTATTAATCATTGATTACAATACAATTAAATAAAATATACGCTAATAAAATGGATCTAACATTGCGCAATTGTAATGTCCCAATCAATTTGTATACATTTAGCCAATTTCCAAGTCTTCCGAAGGCTAACTAGTTAGTCAAGGAGAACTCCAACATTCTTGGAGAACCATTTCATCAATATTGCAAGGCAATTGTTCTTGTGTTTGAGTTCAATTGGTTAGTTGGATCCCTTTGATGCTTTTAAAATCGATTTCTGACCTTTTGGGTGCTCTCCAAACTTCTTGGAGGAGCAAGCTATTTTTAGAAAGTCACCAAGTTGATTTCAATCATCTTCCTATTGCTTCAGTTTCATCACGGTTTGGTTAAAACTGGATTTTGATGACATTGCAACACTTTTTGCAACTTGGGTGAGTTATTAAGTTATTTAATTAATATTTCACTAATGTTGTCTAATGTTGAGAAAAAATTAAAGAGCTTAGTGTAATAGCTTGTTGGAAAGGTGATTAAATGTTTGCACAAAATGAATATTTAATTTAAAGCAAAAAAATATTTTTTAGAAAAAGCAACAAAAAGCAAAAAACACTTTTTCAAAAAAAAAACAAAAAAGGTAAAAAGCAAAAAAAATGTTTTTTTCAAAAAAGCGACAAAAGAAACATTTTTTTCTAAAAAGCAACAAAAAAAGCTATACAAGGAGGTGTTGGGGACTCATTTGGATATGCTGAAGTTTTCTCATATTGTTATGTTGTCAAATTGAACTTGTGAATTCTTCTATAATCTTTTGAGGACAAAAACCCTCATTCAATTTCTAATTTCAGATTTGAGAGATAATCCCAAGCTAGATTGGAGTGATTTCATTCCAGAGATCACCATTGTCCTTCAAATCGAGTTTCAATTTTGGATGTTGCTGAGATGAAGATCTATTCAGTGTTTTGAGGTGTGGTGGGTAGAGTTTGAAGGGATTTTTCCAGTATTTTGTTTGTGGGTATGTTTGTATGTTTGTAAGTGTTATTTGGTGCTATTGTGGGGTGTTTCGGCAGTTTTTATATCAGCAATTAATTATCTTATTTTGGTGTTCACAATGCCTATGTGCTAAACTTGTAATGCTTTAGATGGTTATATTACCAAAAGCTTCAATTTCTATGCACTTTATTTTGTAAGTGTTGGATGGTAGTACCGCTAGTGGGTTTAAATTTGCTATTGCTGATGTACTTACCCTTCTAAACAAGTGGTAATATTGTAATAGCTCACCACTGAATAGTGGAAGAAGCATGTTTAAATGTCCTCAAACATTGTATAAGCTTTCCCATTGAAAAGTGGAAGTGCCTTGTAATTCTCACTAAATAAGTAGATGATTTCTTTCTTGTATTGTTTATGCAAACCACTGAATAAGTGGTTTGGCTGGCTTGTTGCTTGATGCTTCTTTCCAACAAGTTGTAAATCAATAATTTGTAATTTTGATACTGTATGCTCTTACCTTGCCCAATCCCAGATTTGGGTAGTCAGAAAGTGGAAAGGAAGTTGTTATGCTTTCATTTACTTTAAGGCTAATATATTTTCAACAAAAAAAAATCGAGGGTGGTTATTACAATAGTACACAAAAATTTTATTAGAAAAACCTTACAATTCTTAACTATATGATCAAAACCATCCGATACCATTTTAGATAGTTATAACTTTTCATTAAGAAATAAGAGCCTTTAATTAAGATAATGATATTTTCTTTAAACTATTAATTAATAATCAATCCAAAAGATTAAATATGGTGTAAGGTAGATGAACTTTAACTAATAAAGTAATATTATATATAAACCATTGATTAAATAATTAATCACTTATAAGCATTATGCGCTGGCATAGTTTGGTATTTATATTAATGAGTTTGTAGACAGTTTCAACATTTCCTCAAAAGAAAGTTGAAAACAAAAATATATCCATATCTAAATAGGTTAAATAGAACATGGTCCAACATACCAATGCTAGCATCCTCAAAAGGATATTTCAAACAAACCAACTGAATTGAGTTCATAGTGATGGCTAAATTGCAAATATTGGTTCTAAAAATTCATCTTAAGCCACAGTTCCAAGCCCCTTGAATTCATGATCGCAGTAGAATTGTTGGATGTAAAT
>VDFB02137435.1:43331-74066 GCA_007258455.2 Sequoia sempervirens
TATTATAATGATCGATTCCCTCAACAAAATGAATAATATTTGATCCTCCCCAACTGCATAAACTCCAAATGATATTCTGGAATTGCTTCAAATTCAATTCTGAAAATAACTCTGCCAGAGCTCCAATAAGGGTCCCTTCAACCATGAATACACTAAAACTCTTCAAACTCTGGAATTAAATCAAACCCCTGAAATTTGTCCTTGCCAAAAGACTTCACAAGTTTTGAGCAACCTTTCGAACTACACTTTGAAACTCTGTGTGAATTCTAAAATGAATTCACCTACAAATGGATTTGGGTTTTCGTTCAATCCACCAAACCCGAGGGTTTTTGTCCTCAAGTTTCCAAAACCTATAAACCAAGCTCTCTAGTTTCTCCTGAAAATAATTTCCCGAAGATAATAATAATCTCCTTTCACCACCATTTTATATTTCTCACCACCTTTTGATTTTCTGTATATTTTGCCTTTCTAAAGTGACTTTATTTAATATTTTAAAAATGCATTTAATAAAGTCACTTTAATAATAAATTAATTAACTAAATATAAATGTCCAAAATGTTACTTCGGACAACTTGATATTTGAATAATTAAATTAAGACTCCATTGGGTGATCACTCGGAAAATGGGGACATTACATTGAAATTCAAAAACTTCCAGAACACTAGTGTGTCATGCTCGCATCTTGAGAAAATTCTTTGGAATTTGACATGTTTCTAGAACAGAGACGAGAATGACATTGCAATCCAAAATCCATACAAACCTTGGTGTAGGGGAATAGGCCAAGGTTTAGGCTCAAATGAACCTAGAACATGCTATGGAAATGGACACTCAAGCAGGTTTGAAACACAACATGAAATTGCATGGGACGCAACTTTCTGCGTTACAATAATAAGGGTACGCATTATTAATTCCCATAACAACTTGAGGCTTTGAAATAGTTTAGAAGAAATATATAATATGAGGCTCTCTTTGAGTCAATCTCCTTTCAATCCTATTCTAGAGAATATAATCGGGTCACAAATTGTTAGCCAACTCCAAAATATTTCAATTCCCATTCTTAGCTAAGTTTTTGCTCATCATTGAATGAGTATTTGATGTGTCCCAATAGTTGAATGATTATAACTATTGATATATGAATGAAAGTCTCCACACTATTAGATACTATTTTCCTCCCATGTGTGGAGTCTATGGTGACTTATCATATATGAAGCTTGAGGCTCTTTGGTTTTTCTATCTGTTTTTTCTGTATGTGTGCAGGGTATTCATGGAGTTTGGCTGTTAGTTTGCAAAGTTGTTTCCCATGGTAGTAGGCATCAATATGAGCAACGGTTTGAATAGGGATATGTCGTTTATTGGAGTGATCTCAGACTACCGCCTGAGGCACAATTTCTTGGTGGAGGATGCTGCTACATTAAGTTTCAATCAAGTCTGTACTGGGTGTAGATAGGCTGAAAATTTGAGGTTTAGTGTACCCATGTAATGCCTCTATTTGGGAATGCCCTAAATTTTGCCCTAAATCCTTAATTCCCAAATAACAAATGAGTTAGTGAATACTTTTCACCTGATTGAAACCTTGATTGAAGCCCGTACTGATGTTGATTGTTTGGTTCTTTCTCCCCTATCCTTATTCGATTCCTTTGTGTTCATGTCTCACTTATATATCTTTACAAAGGATATGTATCCCTTACCAAAGTGTATACCTCTACAAGGGATCACACCTCTCCTCAATGTAATCGGTGCCTCTTTGATAATAACTCTTGTCTTTATTGATGACTACATTGACAAAACACAAGTTTATCTTTTAAACCCTCCTTAATTGCATATCCCAATTGCTGCCTTCTAATTGCTTAATCACTGATTACTATTATCTTCATATACTCAGATATAAATCTGAATTACACTTTCTATGCACTGCTCTTTCTTTCCCTTATATCTGCTCTTTATACATCTCAAATCTGCGGGTGTTACATATATATTTATTATCTTCTTTACACTAGAACCACTCCTATTTACTTCCTCTCTTTTATTCTTATACCCTTAAATCTGCCTCCCCTTTTAATATCCCTGATATGGCTAAAAGACGTACATGTCTTTTAAAGTTAATTGCTGTTCTTTTGAAATGAATGATAATCATTGTCTTAACTAAATTATATTGGCATCGATCCTTAGTAAATATATCACTGTATATTTTAATAGCTTCCTTCTTGTACGGCAGACTCCAAACAATTAGTAAACAATGAACTTTTGTCTTGTAATGCTGGAGACTCCAATCATTAATACTTCCGTTTGTTTTCTCCCCCTGTATATATAAATAATACCACATGTATCTTTATCTATATTATATTAGTATTTAACTTCTGCTCAAATATATTTTGACAATATATTTTATCCTTATAATTCATTTGCTTCCCCTCCAAATTTCAGATTTAATAATATATTTATTCCCTCCTAAAATGATTCGATCAGCAGACCTCTATCTCCCTGCAGAATTTGCTTTATTCTATATTCAGCCACCAATACTTATCTATGCCCAGCCAGCGATTAGAATATGTCTTGATATCCTTTTCTTTATTCATCGATCCCTATTTATGCCTTCTAAGAATTGTGATCCATTTAATAGACACAATGTTTCATACGTATAAACCTCCTTCCGAAAGAGGTGACTTTTTCCAAAGGGATTGACCTTTCCTAACATGTTAATAATTCATCAAACAGTGCTGATATTATGTTTTATTGGTAATCGTAGGATTCTTAGTATGGTCTCCTATCGTTGCTCTATAGTCATTTAATGGGAATCGCTCTGCTTTGTTTATAGTCACTATAAGCAATATATATTATTTTTATATTAAATGTTTCTTGTTTAAAATATATTTATTATTATTATTTTTATATTAGTTTTCTTTTTTATATCTTTTAGTATTTATATATATTATAATGATTATAATTACAATGATATTTAAGTTGTCAATATTTATTTTTGTATTGTGAATATTATAATATTATCTTATGATAATTATAACTATAATAATATTAAATTGCTAATATGTATTTTATTTATTTTATTCATTTATTTGCATTTCAATGCATTACGATTTCAGGGACATGACAACCCATGGATCCATAGCTGAAGACTTTGTTTCTAAATTAGGAAGCAAAGCGCCTGGAATAATGGTAGAAGAGTGGATCCCCTTTATTTGGAGAACATTGTTTCCCCTAAGGTGGCAGGTATGGAGAATAGCAGGCACAGGCCACCTTCTTTGGAGAACACAAGCTGACCTGACATTATATTACCATGATTTTGCTTTATATGTTGATAACTTGAGGGTTATAGTGAGGAATAATTGTCTAGAAATTTCAAGTTTGTGTACTCTCCCTGGGATTTCTAAGAGTGGTGTCACCCAAGCTGCCTGGGATTTCAGCTTATGGCCTCATTATAATAGCTTTTACTATGGGCATGAGTCAAGAAAAAATTGCAACCAGTGAGTGTTGCTCTATACACGTGAGAAAAGATGACTTATTTAACCATGTGAGAGCAATATCAATTGCCAAAGCGGCTGAAATTGATGGAGACCACAATTGGAGGCAAAAGCTTTCCATAATCTGTAGCAAAACTCAAGGAAGAGAATGGATAATGCCCTGACGCCAATACAATATCTGATAATGTCAATTGGATTAGGTGGCTTTGACTACGCAATCCTAAAGGACACAAAGTAACACCTCCCAAAAACTCTCTTAACATCTGTGTTTCAAGACCCTCCAGAAGTAAAAAGACAACTAGTAATGTGTTTCTATGTGGAAATGTGGTGAGAGACCTGTTATCGAAGAATGATTGACCTGCTATGTCTAGTCCAAGTAAAGGAGGATTGAGCTGTCTCAGTAGCCACCTGCAGGGTGGACTATTGTTCTGACCATCACCAAAGTAGATAATGTTGTTGGAGGCAAAAGATTTCCTTGATCCATATCAGAATGCAGAAAAGAGGAAGAATCGACATCCTGAAGCCAATACAAAATCTGATAGATTATAACATCCATCAGAAAATGGTTTGGGCTGTGTGGCCTTGACTAGGTGCTCCCAGTGGACATAGAATAACTCCAGAATTAGAGAAGCAATATGTATCCAGTAGATCTCCTGGAATTGGTACACATAGTAACAAACTGTCTACACTAAAGAAAACTCGACTTGCCATGCTTTGTGCAAGAAGAGGAGGATGGAGGTACATTTGTAACAGAATGTGAAGGGCTGTGATCCGACATAGCTACTGAAAATTTGAATCGAGTAAAAGCTTAAAACCTTCAGGAGCTAGATTAAATTGGAAGGAGTAGGTGATATATCTAGTAGTGTTCATAGTTCCTTTCTAAGTAGTCAGGTTTTCCACTAGCCGGGTCAGATCTGAGTTCGGTTCACACTAGATCCAAGTCGCGGTCCGATCCCTCTATGGGTACCGGTAGGGTCCTTGTTTAGAGAACCCAATTCGCCTAGGGTGAACATGGGAAAACTCGAGCACACCCGAATGCACCTAGAAAGCACCTGAACGCACAGTGACGAATTTTTTGATTATTTTTGCATTTTTTTTAAAACATCCTTTGACTTTGACCTGCGCCCTCCTCAACCCTAAAAGAGACCTCTAAAACACATAAAACACCAAAATTACTTCATTTTTGTTCATTTATTTTGCAAACAACAACTTTCATTCCAAAAGGCTAACCATTCACTTTTGCTTGTTGGATCAACAAAAGGATTTGAAGATTGACCACTGAAGCTTCTACAATGATTGCATTGTCATTCCTACACATTTGCAAGTGTTCATTGGCTGCCAAGAAGATTATAGAAGGATATTTTTGCAAAGAGGTAAGTTTTTTTCAATTTTTTTCCTCCATTTTTTGTTTTACAAACATGAAACGAATTCTTTGCTTTGTTTATCTATGTCTTTTCCATTCTTCTATGAATGTATGGAAGATTCAAAAGTGCTAGGCTTTATAAATCAATTTTGTTTGTTTCTGGAATGTGTTGCTTCTTTACAAAAAAACCATATGCAACGCACGGAAAACTTCAGTTCGGAAGCGCCTGCAATTCAACCTGTAAATTCAAACCTGATCCTTAAATTCTCTGGAAATATAGTCTGCCTGATACGCTGCCCCCACGGGTGGTGGTTATTACCAGCCCAAAAGGATGTGATGTTCAGTTTGATTCTAGTTCATACTTTTCGCGGAAAGCACATTTGTGTGGAATACCTTGAAAAGGCATCAAAACTTGCCCTAGAAAGAACAAGCAGATGAACGGGAAACCCGTAGATCAAGTCACCTCTTAAAAATAAAATAAAAGGGAATACCGCCCCCATCTGATCCCAATATCGTAGTAGAAAACCACTTATTTTTTGCCACTCCTCATCCTCAAAATCAAAGTGAACAACCTACAAAAGATCAAAGGGACCTTTGGAAACTGCATTTCAAAATGAGAGTCGAGACATTGCTGACCAACACATAGCAAGAGGTATTTATGCAAATGGGTTGGCTTTCAATGATGTTCGCTCACCATATTGGAAAGAAATGTTGAAAAAGTTAATGAAGCTCCAAAAGGGTACAAGGGCCCGGGTTATGAGAAGGTGTGTGGCACCTTATTGGAAAAAGAGGTCAAGATGGTTGAAGTTTCATTGAAGCCCATAAAAGATTCATGGATTGAGACAAGTGTGTCCATTGTTCTAGATGGTTGGAAAGATTCAAAAAATTGGCCCTTGATCAATGTCATAGCGGTGTCCTGTAAAGGGGCAATGTTTTTGAGAGCCATGGATTGTGAGGGGCAACTAAAAGATCGACAATTTATTGCTGCTATTCCCATTGCAGCCATTGAGGAAGTGGGACCCCACAACATTATTCAAGTTGTAACGAACAATGCCAAGAATTGTAGAGTTGTTGGGTTGTTGATTGAGGAATGATTTTCACATATCTTTTGGACACCTTGTGTATTCCATTCACTCAATCTTATGCCATAAAATATTGGGAATAAAAATGATTGGATCAAAGAGTTGTATGCAGAGGTTGAGGACATCCAAATGTTCATCACCAACCACCACATGTCTCAAGGAATTTTTAGATCATTTCGAAAATTGGAGCTATTGAATGTAAGTGAAGTGGTATAAAATTTTACATTTTCATAATTTGATTGTGTATTCTAATTCTTCTATACAGTTTGTTTTTAAATTTTAATTTTATTTTTTTTAATTTGTAATAGGTTGTAGAGACCCATTTTGCCTCTACACAATCATCTTGAGACAGCTTGTGAAAGTTAGAGAAGCACTTTCTAACATGGTGATTAGCCAAAATTGGTCTATATGGACGCAAAACAGCACTAAAAAGGCAACAAAAATTAAGCAGATGATATTAAATGACTCATGGTGGGATAGTGTGGAGCATCTCCTTAGTTTCACTAAGCCCATTTTGAGTATGATTTGCTATACTAACATGGATAAGCCATGCATTAGAGAGATATATGATGGCATCAACTCAATCGACTCAATTGTTGAAGAAAGAAGGAACAAAATGACCACTCCATTACATCTTCTTGCCTTTGCATTGTCTCCAAAATACTATAGCAGTCAGATTCTTTTTGTGCCAAGAAGGCTTCCCATATACAGATTTTGAAGTGGCTAAAAGGTACAAGGCAGCATTCATTATCCTCTTCCTGAACCTAGGTTGCGAGATATAGTCACAAGTGAGTTCATTGATTTTGTGCACTCAAATGGTCAAAGTATTGAGGCTCTTTGTGATAGGTTCTTAAAGGATGCTCATAGTTGATGGTACTTCCATGGGGAATACTTCCAACATCTGCAGCCTCTTGCAATCAAAATTTTATCACAAATTCGATAATTTTTCAATTTTTAGTTTTTAAAGTTTCATTTAGAGTTTTTTATAATTATTTTTTTTATAATGTATAACTTTAATTGTTTACTTTGTCTTCATAGGTTGCTAGTTCATCTACATCTAAGAGGAACTTGAGCACATATTCTTTCATCCACTCAATAAATCACAATAAATTGCACTCAAAAAGAGTGGAGAATTTAGTATATGTGCATTCCAACTTGTGTCTCCTTTCACACAAACCGCATGACTACAAGGAAGGGGAGATGAAGTTGTGGGATACATAGCCAAAACATATTGACTTGGATGCTTCCACTTCCCACCATATTGCATATGAGGAGTCCAATAGCCAGCATGAGCACACTATTAGTGCAAATGACAGTGGCACCAACATTGCTTGTGGTTCATCTAATGTTCCTAAATCATCTAATGTCAATGATGACAATGATATTGATGATTTAGATATTTAAAAGTGTTGAACTTGATATTATTATTTTAATATTGAACTTGAAGTTTGAACGATGAATATTTATCATGCATATTTTAAATGACATTCAAGTTTATGGTGGTTTTGTTGTTTATATGATGCTATGCTCCAAAACCCGAATGCAAACCAATACCAGAACCGGCAACTTAGGTTCCTTGCAAAGCTTATGTTTGAAGATTATTACTTCTCAAAGATAGGAGTTAAACACCTCAAATCAAAATGGCAGAAAATGGTAGTAAGTGGCACTCCTGAAACACTATGCATGTAGTAATATCTTACTTGGAACCTCAATGTGAATACGACACCTGAAAATGAAGTGATACTCTATCTCCATCTCATGGAGAGAACAAAGGCACAAAAGACTACCACTTTGGATCATAGGAACAAACAAGTAAGCCGCATCCAGGTCATCTTTCTAGACAACAACTGGCTATGCAGGCATTTTGGTGGATGGTGATGTTAAAAATGCAAATTTCATGAACTGAAAAGATCATTATTCTTATCAGCAATTTTTATGTAAAAAAAAATTACCTTAGCATTGACGGCAAGAGTAAGCATATGGGTTGGGAATACAACAAAGTAGCTACTAGGTCGTAATTAATATGATCCATGTGACAATGTAGCATTACATGCCGGATAGTAGTCAAGTCACTAAACTATCATAACCATATATGGCGCTGTTAAATATGTAACTTGACAACAATATCAGAGAGGAACTGTTAAGTACAGCAGTGCATAATTATCTGTTGTGTTATTTAATATAATACAATTTTCCCATTGCTCCTGTTCACTAATGTAAGAGCATCCTGAATTCCTGACATCGCTTTCATACATTTGTCAAGTTGAGCCTACAATGAAGCACTCAAAGTATCAATAAACAAGTAGAATCACTGCCCTCAATCAGCATTGTATTACCAAAAACAATGGAGCAACGTGATCTACCAAGTTTAATATAATCAAAATGGTTCTTAACTCTATTGCAGATGGGATGCACTGAAAAGAAGAAAATTTCAAATTTGAACCACACTCTCCTCAAAACATTTTGAACATGAAGAAGGCATATGCGCATATAGATTGTAATGCATAGATTATGAACTCACGTTTCTGGCGAAGTTATATTCCTGTAAGCCTGTTTCAAAAGGTACACAAGGTTAGATTCTTATACCAGTAGCTTAATAAGCTATCTGTAAACTGATTACTTAAAATGAAGTCTATGCAATTTGGAATCAAAAACAAATTGTTCTATTGATGCAGAAGTAAAACATTTTGTTTAAGCTATGTATCGACATCCCAATTGTGTAAGTAGACAAATTCAGAATATGCATATGCAATCTAGCTCTTTTAAGGGCTAGCAAATGCAAAACCACAAGCATACATAAGACCATGAGGGAAAGGATTCAAAATATTAGCATTTTCTTTACCAAAGTACATGGATATTACTCGAGCAAAAGAAGGTGTACCTACATAGGAAGAAGTAGGAGAAAAGGGGTACTTTCAAACCAAAGTGGAGAAAAGTGCAAGGCAAAGAAGTAAAATTTATTATTTTGAAAGCCTTCAAATCTTAAACAAACACTCATTTCATTTGATATTATAAGTTGAAAGAATTCCTTGTTTTTTAAGTTAATTTACCTCAAGCCTGCAAATAGGAACAGGCTTTCCTTGCCTTTGACCTCCTAGCATACCCTGCATAAACACAAGTAACATACACTATAACAGATGGAAATCTTATAAATGTTGACAAAATTTAAAAGCTATGAAATTACTGCAGAAAGCCAAAAATTAAAAAAGAAATTATCAAAACTACTACATTAAAGAAAAGGCATATGTTAGCTAAAACAGATTTCTTAATTGATAAGATAGTTTACTAGAATGCTAACTTCAAACGACTGCTAAGAATTCATCCAAAAGGGGCTATATCAACATTCCGAATTACATGGAAACAGATTCTTTGACCGGTTTCTTCGGCGAACATCAATATGCATGTTCCATGAAAACAAAAGCCATCGGTATGTTTAGTTCTGGCTGAAATGCAGTACCAATGAGAAAACCCGGTGCGCGAAAGCAAAACAGCCCCAGACCGGAATGGAGATGCATATAATGAGTGGTTTGCCAATCGCAAATATGCAGCCTCTATTACCCAACTTGTACCCAATTTGAGTTGGTTTGGCAATGGTATATATTGGGACATTAAAATAGAAAGTTCCTTAAAAGGACATTTCGGTATGGGACCTGTCGATCCCAGCCCGACCTGACCCCAGGGAGCCGGAAATCGAAATGGATCGCAAATCGGCGCACCCTGGCTGATATGACAGTAAATCGACCCGCCGTGTCTTCCCAAAAATGGCCCTGGTGGATCAGAATTGCCGTAGCGGTGATACCAGTAAGACTTTGGTGATTCGCCCGCGATCAGCGATCGCCCGTTTGATGCTATTGAAGATCCCTGCTGCGCCAATTTGACCGTAATTTGAGGGAATATTCCAAAAGTTCGAGCTTCATTCGGGCGGCGGTTTTTTATATAGCAAAAGAAAATTTTTCACGGAATTCTCCGTATGTAAAATCGTTCACGGCCTCCCGATGGTTTATTCAGATAAGCGGTAATGTGAATGGAGGCCAGTGGCTGATATTAATCCAGCCCAATGGTCTGAGGCGAGCCCACAGTAGTGGTACAAAATCGATCCGCCAGACGATGCAAACAAAACCGGCGTATCCAATTTGCACCGCAGCGGGAGAGAAGCACGCAAAAAATGGTGCGCCGACACACCAGCAATTTCCTCGCTGCCTGTTCCGGTACGCTTACACCAGGCCTGGTTTCGCGGCGACATGCCATGTAGTTAGAAGTGGGCAGATAGAAATAAAGTAAAACTGAATCAGTTTTGACAGTAACTGGAAAATAAAGCAGTTGACATCTGGAATGGCTATAAAGGAAAGAAAAAAAAAAAAAATTTAGAAGCAGGCAGACAGCCAGAAACAGCTGTAAACAGCAGAAAAACAATAAATTAAAAGTAGATGGACTGCTTGAACAGCTGTAAAGGATACAAAGAATCTCTTTTTTTAAAGTAGGTAGGCAGCTAGGAACATTAAATACCATAGTAATACTTTTAGCCAATCCATACAGACTGCTCTTATGTACATATTATTTGGTACTGGAGCATGCCAATCTAACATCTTTTGCATTATTAGGTTTTGTTTTGGGCAGTCTTTTCTCTCATTCTGGGTATCAGCTCTGACATTCGGCCTCTAGTACACTTCTCATGTATTTGGCACCCAAATTTCTGGTCATAATAATCTATGTCGAATATCTATTGTCAAATTGTTGCTATACTGTCTGTTGTCAACTATCTGCTGTCAATTTTGTACTGTAAATTCTTGCTGTCAATTTTTTTCTGTAAAATTCTCACTGCCAATTTTCTGTTGTATAAATTTTAATTGTCATTTGTTATTCTAGTTATGTTGCTTCTACTTATAGAATTTTAGCCATAACAGTGATTACTTATAATTAGTATTAATTTCCTTGATTGATAATTCAACAGGTCCCCCAAGCTGCACACAGATACTTGTTTTGGTCTAGTTGCTCATTCGAACTACATGCCTAAAGATAACAAAACACATTTCAACTTCAATTTATGCTGTACAGGGTGATTCAACTTGTTATTTTGCTTCTAATTATAGGCTTTTAGTCAATAATAGTGGTAATTTTTATCTGTATCAATTTCCTTGATTGATGATTCAACTAGTCCCCCAAGCTCCATTCAGAAAGTTGATTTTGTCTAGTTGCTCACTTGAGTTACACATGGCCAAAGACAACAAAATTCATTTCAACTTCAATTTATGCAGCAGATGACAAGCATATTCCAACAACTCACAAGGAAAAAAGCACAAAACCAGTTCATTCCTTTAACTACCTGATTGCTCAACCTTCTTTCATGTCGGACACCAAGACATCCATTCCCATTTTGATGGCACAATCAATAGGATCAAATTAGATGCTTGGATCCATGGTGTGGAGGTGTATTTAAAGATGTAGTCACATCTCACAGAGCCACAACAAAGCATGATGGTGTAAATTCATATGAATGGTCAAGCCTTCACCTAGTGGCAATCTCAAGTCTAGCTTCTCAAGGTGACAAAGAAACCAAAAATTGATATTTAGATTTTCAAGGTGCCAAAACAGGAATTGATACATGGGTAGATCTCAAGGAAACTATTTGAGCACAATTTTACCTCCTTGGTTACAAAGAAGAATCATTAGCAAAATGGCTCCATCATCACTGGACATTTAGCCGACTGATGAGATACTTCACATCAAATTCATCTGTGTTCTGTTCTCATATTTGGCAGGACTTAGAGCTCTGCACTTTAGTTTCCTTAGAACATGCTTTCAAGATTACTTTACAGGTGTAAGCTAAGCAACAAAAGGAAGAACCAAAGCCAAGTTAATCTTTTTCTTTTAAGAGAGGATTATTCTTTGTCTTCTGCCCCTATGAGCTCCTCCCAAGCTGTGTACCAAATAGATCCATGAAGGGCTCAACCCCCTTATCTAGAAATAGAGAGAAGTATTGCATATGCCTTATCTAGAAATGGAAAGAAGTATTGCATATGCCATAAGCACATAAGACTTTCTACTCATGAATGTTGTGTCCTCAAATCAAATACGATGAATACACTTCTTGCTAAGTTCATTCACATGGTCAATGCCTATTATATCAACAATAGAGAAGCTTTGTTCACTCATTATCATCAAATCAAGAATAGATTTGTAGAGCGTATCCTTGACAATGGCACAACCAAAATAGCTTAATTTCACAACGTTGGTAGACAATTTTTCATTTGCAACTACAACATATCTATACCCATGCCACTTAGTGTGAGCAACAAATGACATACATTCCACAACAGTGTGTAGCATATGTATTGTAAAAATTCTCGGTGAGGCATTATAGGATACATTTGTTTGATGTCACTCCCCTAGATTGTTGCAATTTGGGACTTGGATCACCTTTGTAATATGACCACAAGGTCATGTTTCATGGCTTCCACAAGATATACCAGCTACACAAGGATGCTAATGTGTATAAACTCACTTCTTACACACTAAATCCTTTTGGTCTCTAGAAGGAAAGCAATTAAATAGGTCAATTTGCATAAATTTTTTACTCTTTGTATCATCTAGAAAGCAAAGGCAAATTATGTTGGCAAGGCAAATTATGTTGGCAAGCTTCCTAATAAAGCAATCAAATCTCTTGCTGATGCATATTGATATTATGATGTTTTTGATGAGCCTAATGGATTTCCTCCTTTGCAATCCATTCATCATTCTATTTAATTGGTGCCAAGATCCCTACTGCCAATCAACCACCTTCCTATGCTACAACCATTGAGATAGGATTATTAGTAAATATTGAAGAAACGAGATTGAGAGAAATTGGCATGCATCTCATGGGAAGTGTCATATTATATAGATTCAACAAACTTCCACTTACAACCAACTCGTTAAAGGGCTACAACAACCTTATTAATGACCTACACCTAACCACTTAAATTATTACATAAAAATGTAAACATACACTTTATTATAGCATTACTCTAATTTGTTAATACCCTCTTAATGACAAAATTGGAAGGATCTAGAGGTTTAGTCATTAAAGTACATTATAGCTCCTAAGATGTGTAGAAATGGGAAGAAAGATTTGCTCAAGCAACCTTCATGACAGCACGAACTTGAGAAAGCTATGCAAAAAGAACAAAATGAACATACTCTACTACAAAATTATCAACTGGTTTGCCTATCCTCCAAAGTGATGCATTTGAATCCAGAAAGTCATCATTGTGCTCACCTTTTGAATACCACTAGGGCCTCTGAAGCACGAGTGAATGTTGCAAAGACAAAGCCTCAACTAGAGATGAACTTTATATGAGTTGAACCACAGTTGCAATAGAAACACCTTCAATTCTACATTGCTAATACACAAGAGGAGAAGAACCACCCAAAGGCTAAAGCACTAGAATACCCCAAGAATTGGAAGGTATATCTACCAATGGCACCACAATACTAGCTTTTGTATCAACCCACTTAGATTTATGACTAGACCAAATTTCCTATGATAGAATGTAAAGCAAGATCAAAAAGTTTGTACAAGCCTTTGTACACACCACCTAGTCCAATGCCTCAAGCAATTATTTTATTCTATTTTATAGCAGAAACACTGCACTTTGTCCCATCAAATTGAATTAGAAAGTTAGTATTTTTTGTAATTTAGCTAATTGAGAGTAATTTTTTGTTCAAACCTAGGACATATCTAACATTCTATGTACAAATTTTGATGTCATTATTGAGTGCAATTATCACATCACCTATCCCTTCAATTATATGTGATTTGTCATCACCAAGCAAAACAAAATCCTTATGACTATCATCAGCAATAAACCTAGCATACCAATCCATATGACATGCAAAGTATTTGAATTCCCCTGGCCTAAATCAAAGAACCAACAACTACTTTTAACATTGTCTGGAAAAGCCATCAATGCAAACTCCTCATCATGGTCTTCCTCAACACTAATCACCATATCAGTTTCATTCTGTACCTTTTGGGATAGATCGTGTTATCTTTTCTTGCAATCTTTCTTAACATGCCTAAATTTTTTACAGTAGAAAAAATGTACCTTTCTCTATGGTTGTAAAGCGGTCGAATGAAAACTATAATTTTTAGCCTGAAATCATGCAGCAAGTGCATTTTTTGAATTCCTAGAAGTAACTTCATTCATCCATTCTTGTCAATGTTCCTTCTATAGTAGATGTGAACTAACCTTGTCAAAGGTCAACATCTAACTTTCTGCCAACGGGTTCAAAGTTCCACAAAAGTCCCAATACAAATAGCTTGAGTAATTACAAGGCTTCTCTATGATGATTATCAAAATCCTCTAAATTGTTAGTTGGCATAGTTTCAATGCCTAACAGTATTCTATCACACATTTAATACTCAACAACAATGAACATTTTGTGACTCCATATATTGTAATTTTTCTCAATGAGTCTTTGATTATTTGATAGAATAAAATGTTGAATATTGGCCATTGCACAATAGAGATACAGACACACACAAGATTTAAATCCTAACACCCCCCTTAATATAACCTTGATAACAAAAATTTCCTAAAACTCTAATCCTTAAATTTTGCAAATTTCTTTAGACATGAAACCCCTTCATTTTTTATTTTGAAAATCCCAAAATTTCGATATAAATGGAAGCCTTTGCTGAGTCATACCCAAAATTTTAAGAATACTATACCCATGCCCTAGCCACAATTGTTTGCAAAAATTGCACATACACAAAGAATGCAAGAAATGTGCCAAAACCTTGCATTAGCTGCCCACACAATTGGTAAATTGACTAGCAATTTTTACAAATTTTCTACCTACAACCTACTGCTTGACACAATTTGTGATTGCACATCCATCACACCCTTCAAGAACCTATGGGACCTTTCACTACAACACATTTTTTTCTCCCATGCATCTCGTGACCTTGAACCACATTGACTACTAATTAAAACCAAAAATCCCATCCTTACCTATGTCCACACAATGTTTTAATTCTTCATAGAGTGCAAAACACTCACATTTCCAACTATAACTCAGCAACTGACAGCCTCCACAAATACCCAAAAAAAAAAGTCTTGATTTTCCTTAATGAATCTACAAATTTAGCTCAACCTTATAATTTATTTTACTATACTTTGCTTTGCACGTTTCAATCTCCTTTCTTCATGACTTTCTTTGAATTGTGTACAATTGATGTTGTACTCAATTGACTAGGCTTCCTAGCATAACTTGGTGTGCATCTCATGGAGATTGTTGTACTATATAAATTTATGAAACTTCCTATTACAACCAACTCATTAAAGAGACCAACCACCTTACAATAACCTTTTTAATGACCTACAGCTAACCACTTAAATTATTAAATACAAGTGTAAACACACTTTATTATATCATTACTCTAGTATTGCAATATAATGACAAATCAAACAAATGGTCAATGTGGGAAAGATACAAGCCAACACTTCTTATGGATTTGTTCTCATCAGACCAAAGGGAATATAATGAGAGTTAGTTTGTCATAAATTATAGTGCTCTCAAAAACTCACTATGAAGAATTACTACCCACTTTTGAGGAATTATGATCTTTTGAATGAGCTTCAAGGTGCCAAATACTTCACTAAGCTTGATTTGACTTTAAGTTTCATCAAGTCCGCTCAGAGCACCATGATGTTTGAAGGATGGCTTTAAAGATCAAGTTTTGACTTTGCAGATTAATTGGTCATGCCATTTAGCATCACCAACGCACCTACCACAGATACGTGCATCATCAATGATGTTTTCCAAATCATATTAGGAAACTTATTGTTACATACCTTGATGAAAACTTGGTTTACAACAAGTTGTTGGATGATCACATGCTCAATATGCAAAACATGGATATTCACCAACATTATCTCCAAGTAAAGATTAATACTTTCTTTGGTCAAACTCTGGTTAAGCACTTCAGGTATTTCATTAACAAGCATGGAATATGTGCATATCCAAATAAACTAAAGATCCTTTAGACATGTTGCACTCCATCTAGCATTTTAGAACTGAATAGTTTGTTTGTAACTAGTTCCACATTGCCTATCCTCTTCATCAACTCAATAGCCAAGAGGATATTATTTGGCACACACAATCTATGCAAGCATTTCTTCATTTGAAAGAGGCAATTTTCTCTATTTCAGCGCTTGCTCTCCTCATCTTGCAAAAAACAATTGAGATTGAGACTATCACTTCCCAACATGCTATAGATGCAGGTTTTACCCAAGGAGGACATCTAGCAGTATATCATTTTGAAGCATTCTCACAAGCCAAGTTCAATTATAGCACCTGCCTTGGTCCAAGTGCTCAACCAATGGCATCATATCTAACTGGTAAGGAGGCAATTTTGTGTACTAATCATCAACCACTTCAGTTTTTTAACTCTCAATCTAAGATACAAGAATATTGGTATTTTAAATGGACATCTTACGTTCAATAATTTCATGTGGTGTATGATGAATGGAAGTCTCTCTACTCGACTAATACTCAATTTGGCCTAATTGTTCAAGCATCTGACAATGGTGAATCAATGACCTTTCCTTCAACACAATTTTCAAAATAGATTACAATATAAGTTCACTCAAGTTTGTGTTCCCACAGGTACTTGTCATCTTTAGCCAATGGAATCTCATTCATTCTCCAGCAGGGCATTTATCTCAAATTTTCATAGTGGCCGACCTCCAATGGTGTACTTCTATTGACTTTCTATAAAGTAGAAGGTGATTGAGACTTATCATTGCTTTTTGTAACGTCCGCTCTTCTAATTGAAATCCTAGATTAATTCACCATTTACCCATACCTACCTCGCCTCAAGTGAAAAATTTTATTCACGGATCTCGATTGGTATGCATGCCAACATTTTGAAGCACCATTCTTTCTCTGTAAATGAGGACCTTGAAGTTTATTTGCGTTTCTCGAGACCTGATACGTTCTGTTAAATTTGTAATTGATCTCTGTACCACTTCTTAACTGTTGATTTATCCTCAACTATAACATACCTCTGGAGTCACTTTATTGCTTGAAGTTTCTGTCAATTAGAACTAATCTCTCTTTAACTGAGATAGTAATTGTATTTTATTTCACATTCTCTACATTTCTCATGATAAAGAAAAGTTCACAACAAGCATCACTAGTTGAAGCCCATCAAATATGGACCTTAAACCATTCTCCAAGCAATCAGACCAAGCGCCTTTCGGCTTGATCTTCAACTCAACATGGACAAGTTGTCAATGTCAGTGTGAACAAGCTGAATGAGCCATCTTACATGGAGGAGGAGATTTCTATCAAACTAATTCTAGGCTATCATTCCTGATTTTCAACCATCATCAATAAAGATACTTTGCATAATATTTTGACACATACCAATTGCTAGGAGAAAACCACTACATATCTTGACGACCAAAAAGAAACCAACATAGGACACACAGCTTTGTAAGTCAGCTCTCCCAAATAAGTACCCAAGGTTTATGTAGAAATTGTGGGCAATTTTTTCTAAGCAAGGAGGAAATGATGGACATACTATGTATTTAGATGGTCCGCATGTGAGTGGGTTGATAGAAATATAATATAAGAAAAATCAAAGATAGAGAGAAATAAAGTACTTGATGGCTGAAAGAACTATAGATGTCACATAGAAATAAATCAAAAGGTAGATGTACCATTGGAACAACTGTAAAAGCAAGGTCATATAGAAATAAATGCATTTACTTATGTAAATGAAACATAAGAAACTATATTGAAGGTTATGCCCGTCCTATCCCCTATACAAAACCCGAACGGGTCCAAGACCAAAGCTCAGGATGAACATGTATTGGGTACCCAAGTTTTGAGTTGCACCGGCGTACATACTTACATATACCCACAAGCTAAAATGTAACCTAAAATGCATTTTATTTAACTGGGTAAAGAGCAAATTCTTCGTAAAAAAGAAAAGGGTACGACATTTAGGCAAAAGAAAAACTAGAACTCCCACTTATCATCTTAAACTCTCAAACTATTCGATTACATCTTTGTGGTTGCTGGTTTTGATGCTGAAAATTGCAAAGTTGCGCTTCTGATAAGTGCTATGGGATCTCAATTCATCATTCATGCAAATTTTTTAAGTTTTCTATAAATTTTTAAAAATTCATTTCGAAGTTTCCAACCTTTTTTCAATGTCTTATTGTTGTTTTCAGAATTGTTATTCATTTGTTAACATATTGTAGGGTTATATTGTTATTTCTTTCATTCTTATTTTTATTTTTTCTATGTTAACATGCCTAAGGTTACTTTATTTCCAATATTTCTAATATTTGTTTATTCTAAAATATGTAGGTAGAGGTATCTATTTAGTTTATAATTATAATGCCTACTAGTTCTAATTCAATGGGTCAAACAACAGATATGCATTTCAATTTTGATAAAGCATCACCTCTTTGGTGACATGAAAGAACAATTGAGCAACTTCGTGTAAGAGGTTATTTTTGGCCTTGTAGGCAGTAATATAACAAGTACACAAACTCATATAGTCCTGAAATCTGATCTTAATGCAATGGTTGGAAATGGAATTAGAGTTTGTCAAGGGACAATTCGATGTTCTCTCATATCAATAAGCAGGAAGCAACAAACAATGAAACTAACCAAGAAAGTAAAGATCTCATCCTTTTGCTGAAAAGGGTCATTAAATTCACTTGTAAAATTGTCTTCCACTTCTCTAATAGTGGCTGCCAAATGTCCTTTCAAATATTGACACCATCTTCCCAAGAAAATGATGGCCCCTTTCTTTCCTAAAAAAGAAGGCTCGAGATATAGTCCATTGGCAAAGGCATTTGAGAATGACATTAGGGACATTTTAAAATGAGGTGAGAGACAATGTACATCGCATTTATGCCGATGGGTTTCCTTTCAACCTCGTAAGATTGCCATATTGGTGGGAAATCATGACAACTACTAATCAATCACCCACAATTCTTGAGTTTGAATGTAATCAACAACCCCAAAAAAAATTTGAAAATTATTAGCTCAAAATAAAATGGAATTCTACAAAACTTCCTTTCCACTTTTTGATCACCAAGTCCCTAGTGTGGGCGAGGTGAGAGCATACAGTGTACAGGATTATAAATTCTTTTGAAAATAAGCAGCTCAAAGTAGTATCCACTTATTCAGTGGGGTTAGCCAGCACTTCCACTTTTCAATGGAAAAACTTATACAATAATGAAAATGCAAACTAGCTCTTCCACTTGTCAGTGATGAGTAAGTACAAGAAAAGAGAAAATCTTCCACTTTTCAATGGTGAGTGAGTGCCATAAGCCACTTGTTCAGTGGGGTAAGTATCAGCAAATAACAAGAGCAAGTCATTGGTGGTACTACCATCCAGCGTTACAATCCAAGGTGTAAGAAAGGAATGACTTTGGCGGTATGACCATCAAAAAACTTACAACATTAGTCCATAAGCATATTTAGCTCAACATAAACATGTCAAACAATGATATATCCGCTGTCATAAAGTGCTGATAAAGATTAACAATGCTGATACAATATAAACTGTTGTAATATTCCCAAATGTTGCCATATATTATGTAATTCAATGAAATCAAGTTCTCAACAAGAGATATACCTTAAACAGATGCAAATGGTGAAGGTTGCAGGTCTGATATCCTCTGCAACTTGCTGTTTCAGGGCTAGACAGCAAAGGATTTCACTCAGAAATAACTATTACTTCATTCCCAAACACTTTCTACATGGAAAGAACACTTCAAACTTAATAAACAAACACCCCCAAAGCTTTGGAAAATGCTACAACAGTCTGATGTCAAAGTTTCAGGCTTATACAGATCTGTCATACATCAAATTAGCAAGTTGATTGCTCAAAAATCACAAAAAATGCATACCCAGTTCATCAAAGGACAGTGTGGTCTACTATAAGTAGTTCCCAATGCAATCCCCTTCATCCAACAACACAAAAACCCAAGGACATTGCAGGTCTGAAAATCACTGGATAGACTGTTGCATGTGTAGTGTCAAATTTGTTACGACAAGAAACGTTGTTGCAGGGTCTGATATACAACTGTTGTAGGTCAAAAGTCAAAACAGCCATGATGAATCATCAAACTCCCTCCAACCACCAAAGATCACCTCCTAACCACATCCAAAATCTCTGCAAACATTCACCAAGCATAAATCCCAAAATCTGCAATCAAAATACTTTGAATTATAATGGAGTGGTTCTATTTAGGAATCACATTGTGCTTCAACGGTTTCAGTTCTAGTGTTTCAAAAAATGCATACCCAGTTCATCAAAGGACAGTGTGGTCTACTATAAGTAGTTCCCAATGCAATCCCCTTCATCCAACAACACAAAAACCCAAGGACATTGCAGGTCTGAAAATCACTGGATAGACTGTTGCATGTGTAGTGTCAAATTTGTTACGACAAGAAACGTTGTTGCAGGGTCTGATATACAACTGTTGTAGGTCAAAAGTCAAAACAGCCATGATGAATCATCAAACTCCCTCCAACCACCAAAGATCACCTCCTAACCACATCCAAAATCTCTGCAAACATTCACCAAGCATAAATCCCAAAATCTGCAATCAAAATACTTTGAATTATCTTCTTTTTGAAACACTAGAACTGAAACTCCGTTGAAGCACAATGTGATTCCTAAATAGAACCACTCCATTAGCTAGGGATCATCTTTCAAATTAGAAACTAGGAATCAAATCAGGGTTTCCGTCCTCAAACGATTTTTGAAAAAAAAACAGGTTCAATCAAGCAGCATAACAATATGTGTAATCAAATGATAACCACATGAGCCCCCAACACCTTCTTTTCTAAAAAAAGTGTTTTTTGCTTTTTTCACGATTTTTTTCCGAAAAATGTTTATGCTTTTTATTTTTTGCTTTTTCCAAAAAGCATTTTTGTTTTTTTCCAAAATAACATTTTTTGCTTTTTCACTGCGTTTTCCTAAAAAATATTTTTTGCTTTTTCACTGCTTTAAATTAAATAATTAATTATGTGCAAACATTTAATCACCTTTCCAACGAGCTATTACACTAAGTTGTCCTTTAATTATTTCTCAACATGAGACAATATTAGTGAAATATTAATTAAACAACTTAATAACTCACCCAAGTCGCGGAAAGTACTGAAATGTCATCAGAATCCAATTCTGACCACGCCATGATGAAACAAAAGCCATAGAAAGATGATTGAGATCAACTTAGTGACTTTCTAAAAATAGCCTACTCCTCCAAGACTTTGGAGAGCACCCAAAAGGTCGAATATTGATTTCAAAAGAATCTAAAGGCTCAAACTAACCAACTAAACTCAAACCCAAGAATAATTGCTCTATAAGACGGATCAAATGTTTCTCCAAGAATGTTGGAGTTTTCCCTAACTAACCAATTCGCCTCCAGAAGAGGCTTGGAAACTGGCTAAATGTGCACAAATTAGCTAAGTGTCGAAAGGGGACATTACATTAAAAAGGTGTGCACCACCTTTTCATTTGCAAAGGAAAAGGTTTTGTAGAGACATCACTACAACCAATTAGGGATTCGTGGGCCAAAACGAAATGTCCATCAAATTTGACAAATGGAATGATTGCAAAAACAAGCCCCCTAATTTTATTCAAGTGTGCCCTAAAGAAGCAATGTTTTTTAAAGCAGTAGATTTTGAGGAGCAAGTGAAGGATGTAAACTTCATTGCCAACATCCTCATAGAATCGACTGAGATGATGGGTGCTCAAAACCATAGTTGAATAATCATTGATGTTATACAAAAATCACAAATACTCACAAATCAAATTGGCTCAAGAGTAGCTTGTTCAAAAAATTCCAGCCAAGAAATGTGGCAATTTTTTCTCAAGAAATAGTAGGAAAATTGAAAATTTCCATCAGAAAATTACTTGCAGCTTTACAATGTGATTTTGCAAGAAAAAAAGAGCAGTTTGCATTGTTCTTGTTTTCTTTTCTTTACAACAAGTGAATTTCAATTTGCAGTTGCATTGTACCATAAAACAACAAGGTCAAAGTTCCAACATTTATTATGTCCGAACAGATAGGCCTCTTTGCAAAGTGCTTCACTCTCCTTGAAGCCAAAATCTACATGTTTCCAATCTGTGTGTTGTCAAAGCTCCATGTTACATTATCTACAACCCAAGGTGGTACTCTTAGGCTTAGTGATTATTTCAGGTAAAACGAGAGATAATTCATTGATATGTAAAGTATGTAGTTTCTTGGCTAATTCTCATTTTGGTCCCCTTCATTTTTGAATGATGTGTGCTAGGCTGTTTTTTGTATTATTTTTATTTTTATTCCTAGGGTTGAAAAACTAGTTAAATATATATTTTACAATTTTATTGACTTGTAGGCTGTTAGGTTTTTTTTAATTCCCTTTTCCCAGGTTTATTTCCAAAAAAGGAATCCACAAGTAGGAGAACTACCAGCAAACTTGGGGACCCCACTTGAAAACATGGGATGACAAGTATAGAGCTAGGAATGGCTATTTACAACTATTGCAAGATGGATATGACGAGGTGTAAACCACCTTAAGCATAACCTTTAACATATCCCTTGCTCAAATGCTAGAGGTATGTACACAAACAATTCAGGAGGTTCAGGAATGAGGCAAAAGCTCTCCTTGCAACACATGAGCAAAAGAAAGCAAAGTAAAAGAGGATGACAAAGCCAATGGCAGCCCCAAGTATGAGTTCTATTGGGTCAAAGAGAGCTATAAGGGTCAAAGAAAAATATAAGGAGCTCTTGTTCTTCCGTATGGGCTATTAATACGAAGATTAGGTAGTATGGGCAATTGTAGTTCAACTTTTTTGTTTCTCATAACACTCTTGGTGCACAACCTTCATTGGAAGGTATTGTTCGCATGTGCCAATTTTGGGTACTACAACATTTCATTTAATGTAGCTATAAAAGCCTTTATTGGTAGCAATTTGTCACTATAGTGACCTTGGCCCATTATTGTTGGATGTGGTCCAAAACACAAAATAATTAGTATAAGAACAAAAACCAATTTGAAAATTAAGGATTGCAGCATTTTATTTAACGAATGGATATATGGCAAGAACAAGACACTCATCAACTTTTCAGTGGCTTCAAAAAGGCAATTAGTCTTTTTGAAGTCATTTGATGCTTCCAATGAAATAAAAAATGTTGAGACCTTATGCAACTTGTTGGATGAGGCAGTGATGAAAGTGACAGTGGAAAATGTAGCCCAAATTGTGATATAAACAATGTATCTATTTGTGTGGTAGTTGGCAGACTTCTAGAGGTGAGGACCCTACACCATTTTGGGGTCTCTATGTCACCTATTGTCTTGACCTTCTTGAGGGTATAGGGAAACAAAGTTGGGTGAAGCATGTAGTGAAAGATGCAAGGAATGTCACAAAATACATCTACAACCATACATAGATCTTGAATCTCATGAGAGCACATTGACAACAAGGAGTTTGTGTGGGCAGGATTCACGCTTTGCCACTACTTTCATCACCTTACAAAGTACCACAACCGCATTGCACGGCCTTAAGTGCATATTTGTGAATGAAAGGTAGTTGTAGAGTCCTTACTACAAGAAGATTGACACAGAGAATATTGTGAAGACCATTTTTATGACACATTTACCAAGATCATGAAGATCATCAAGGTAAGTTATCAATCAAAAAAAAAAAATTCTAATTTTATAATGTTACAATTTGTTAATTTGGTGAATTTTGTTATTTTGATTTCGTAAATTTTGTTTGAAATGTCTAGTTTAGTTTCTCTCCTTTTTACATGTTAACCATTGGTTAGGGTTCTATGGTTCATGGATGGAGACAAAAATACCATGGGGTGTCTATATGAAGGCCATGGATAGAGCCAAAGAGGAACTTTAACATTTGTATGGGTTGACTAGAAACAAATATTAATCCATATGGCGCATTACTAATTTGTGGTGGAACAAACAAGTCCAACATATTAATGCCATTGCCTTAAGAGCACATGCTTATACTGAGAGGGGAGGGAAGTGAATCTATATAAGCTAATCTTTTATTTTTTCAAATTAATAATCACAATAACACCAATCAGACAAGATCACCAAATAACAACACAAGAAGAACACAAGGTTTTACATGCAAACCCTTTTGGGAGAAAACCATGGCAAAATATTGCTTATATAAATATCTCTTACAAATTTTGTAGGCACCAACCTACCAAAGACACCAATCTTCACTACAAAAAATTTTGTAGGCACCAATCCACTGGTGACACCAATCCCCACAACTAAGCGCCAACTCAGCAAAAGACACCAATCTCTTTAGTATTAGGCATCAACCTCTCCAATATGAGGCACCAACCTCGAAAGTATTTCCCCTTCATAGATTTTCTCCTTCAACAAATAATACTCATATAATTTCTTCACAAAATCTGCATTGATAAAATATTCATTCCTCATAAATCTTCCTTGTGTTCGAATGATATATCATTTAATCTCACACACTTCTTCCTTCCTTTTAGTTAACCTTTACATATATCTCTCACTTACTTGCTTGCTATCTCTCCAACACTTATTAACTTCTGCCTTTTGTAAATTAAATCCAATCCTTTTAAACTCTACTAGATTGCAGCCTTCTCACAAATAATCACTGCTTATGAAGTAATCACTATTTCTTTCATGAATAAATAGCCACCTTACATCAGACGTTGCTCTCCTTAATAGATAGTTTAAATGTAACAACCATAAGCTTGTCTTTTTATCTTTATTAATGCACACTTTTAATGCCTCAAAACTTGTCTTTAATCATCTTGAAATAATGTGATCTGCTCTTGAAATGATTAGTGGCCTTTGGCCTTATTCGATGTCCTTCATTTAATGTCCTTTAACCATTGACAGCAATTTACCCTTTGACATCAATGACAATATTGTCAACATTGCCTACTATTTGAACCCTAAGCTTTTCTTATCCGCTTCATTTAAAGCAAATGAGGAAGTTATTTTAGTTTTATTTCTTTGTTTATTTTAACTTTTAATTTTAAGTTTACTAAAATCTTACAAAGTTGTAAATGTTGTCCTTGCAGATTTGTGGTGGGAATATTTTGGTGCAACAACACCTAATCTTCAAAAGTTTGCCATCCACATTTTGTCCTAGCCATAGAGCAAGGGGGTAGGAGACACATCATGCACTTGACCTTGATGACATCAATCCATATTCAAACTAGGTTGCAAAGGATGCAGATACATTTTTCAAGATGAAGTAGTCGTATCATCTAGTTTGAGGACACCCACACAACAGCAGCAGACTTTTTTGAGCTTTTGCCATAGAAGAAATTTAAAATTTGTAATTGTTATTTATATTGAAACTTGAAGTTGGAACACATTGAACTTATTTTTTGGTCTATGATGTGTATCGAACTCTAATTTTGATCTATATATGAAGAAAATCAATATATGTGCCTTAAATTTACTAATATGCATACTTTTTAAGAATATTTCTACAAATTATATATTTCTTAACATTTAGAGAATTTGTTGTTTTATTGCTGAAATTCTGTCAAAGTCCTAAGTTATCAAATATTTTGGTTCAACCGAGTTTTTTTTGAGTCCACATTTTTCAGCTATTCCCAAAACATTGTCCAAGTCATAGCGAACAACACTAAAATTACAAGGAAAAAAGATTTATTGTTGGAGACAAGATATGGACACAATTTTTGGGCACTATGTGCCATTAACTCACTCAACTTGGTGATGCAGAAGCTTGGCATGCAAATCAAGTGGATCAAAGAGATCTATACCAAGACTAGGGAGATTTAGTTATTTGTGATAAATCATCATATGTAACGAGCAATCTTCTAGTCCTTGTCCAAGTTGGAGCAATCGAAGGCAAGTTTATGAAATTCCAATATTTTATTTGTGATTTACTTTAAATTTACTATAAAAATTTACTTAGATTATTTACTTTGTTAGTTTGTTTTAAATTTTAACACCATATTGCATCACACATAATTGTCTTACAATGGCTTATGAAGAAAGGAAAGGAATTGAGCAATGTTAGGTATTGCAATTTTTCATACCCCCATCTCACTTCCCATCATATTTAACCTATCTAAGAAATTTTTCATGGGTTTGTGATGTTTAGGTGATGTCTTAGGCATTATACTTGTACCCCCATTTCAGCCCAAGCACCAAACTTGAAAAGCCAAAAAATTGTCTAAGTGTGAAGGTTGCCAAGAGTTTCATCTTTTAGAACACCCAATTGAATAGCTTTGTTTCAAATTTCAAGAAAAACGGACCAAAATTGTGAAAAATTTGCAATTGCGGGATTTTCCTACTGTTAGGGATGTCGTGTTTCAAATTTGAGGAAAATCCGATCAAAATTGTGAATGTTATGCAATTGCTGGACATTCCTAGTGTCAAGGATGTGATGTTTCAAGTTTGAAGAAGTTTTGAGCAAATTTGTAAAAAATATGCAATTGTGGAAATTCCTTATGCATTAGGATATTCCTCAATTGCGGAAATTTGACCCCATTAGGGATATTATACAAATACCCCTAAAATTTCCGTAGCAAAGAAAAAGCCCCCAAAATTTCCACAGTGGAGAAAGTACCCCCGAAATTTCCGTAGTGGAGAAAATGCCCCCAAAATCTACGCAATGGAGAAAATACCCCCAAAATCTACGCAATGGAGAAAATACCCCCAAAATCTTCACAACGGTACAGAAGAGCATGAATATCCACAATTTTTTCAAAAAACTTGCTTTTTGCCGCCGATAAGTATTGAAATATTGTCATTTATGTCAAAGGGAAGATCAATGTCATTGATGTCAAAGAAGATCCATAAAGTGTTATTGTTGAAACAGATTTCAGGCCTCCATAGACAGAATTTACCTAAACAAGGAAGTATCAATAAATAGATTTTATTTATTTTATGAGGCTGACTCCCTTGTATTTTGGTGCCCATATTAGAAGGTAATTTGAATTAAAACATTATTTTATTAAATCATAGGACCGACCCCCTCTTTATGACACCCAAAATTCTCTTGAAATTAAATTTAAAATAAATTTATTTATTTATCAAAAGGGGCCGACCCCTTTTGGAGCGCCCAAGTTAACATTGAAAAAGTGCACATAAATCAAGTGTTGCCTCCCTTGCAAAGATGTGTGTCTATTCAAAAAATCGCCTCCTTCAAGCATTTATAAATAAAGTTTTGGAGATAAGGATAAGGTGTGTGTGGAAATAAAAGATATAATATACAAGCACAAGCAAATTTAAAGGAGAGAAATATAGAAGATAATTCAAAGCAGATTTTGTGAAGGAATTATGGCAGATCTATAGAAAAGAATATAAGTTATTTTTTAAGAGAAAAACTTGCTGATTTGAATGTGATTGTTCATCATCCATTGTAGAGGACATTCACAAGAAGATAGTAATTATATTGCATAGAAGGTTGGTGCCTTAACAAGAGATTGGTGTCTCTTATTGAGTTGGTGCTCAGTTGTGGGGATTGGTGTCTCCAATGGGTTAGTGCTTGCAAATTTTATTAGAGGGGATTGGTGTCCCCTGTAGATTGGTGCCTACAAAGATTGTAAGAAGTTTTATATAAGCATTACTTGGCAGTGGTTTTCTCCCACAAGGGTTTCCACGTAAATTTTGGTGTTCTTGTATTGCACTTGCAATTTGTTAGATATTACATATTGATTATTTACATTTAATTTGGTAGAAGTTTGGTACTATTGATTCACCCCCCACCCCTTCTCAATATAATCGTGTGCTCATCAACAAGTGTTGATAAGGCTCCAAAACTGCAGTTTGAGGCATGATTTCAAGCCATAACTTGTACCTAGCGCCTGCATGAGTGCATTAACAAGATCTCCAAGTTTTATTATAAATTTGAACTACAGCATGTTGTAATGACAAATGACATCCAATCTGCATACCTAATGATGTTTGTTCAATCTAAAGACAACTTCTCCTCACAACAACTTGAATTTGGATTTTCGTCTTTAAAAGGGGATTCAACACCATTTTCTTGCATACACAATCAATGACTACAATTTTTGTAATAACTATACATACTCTGATTTGAGAGTATATGAATACATGCTCTCAGTGTGTGTCGTCTCCAGTTTGTGATCCAGTATTCTTTTGAGCAAAATAATCAAGTATTGAAATGTTCATTGGTGCATATTTGTTGCATCTATGTTATTTTCATCATAAGCCATGTTCAAGCAACCTTGTAATTTCTTTCATTGAAGATAATAAAGAATACTACTGTCATAGAATGGATTTTGAAGTTGAATCGCATTGTTAGCCCTTTGCAGGTCAAATTATTACAAGTTGATAATTCTAGATTGACCGTCGAAGTATATTGATTGTTATGAACGAATATGTATGTTGTATAGACTCTATTACCCTGAATAGGCACCGATCAGTCTAGTTTCTCCCATAGCCTCAAAATTGATCTTACAATGAAAAAATCTTAAATCAACCATTTTATATTTATGTATTTGTTTGAAATCCTCGTATCTAAAACAACTAGATTCACATATCCTTGTCATAAGTATACGAGATAAAATCTACTAGGCGTTGAGTCATAGATTTGTAGCATTTTCACACTTAGTGTCATAAAGGGAAACACACCTAGGTTGTGCAAAGCCTAAAGTGCAAAGGAAAATAGTCTTGAAGGTGTTTCCTGTTCGTTGGCCTAGCTTCCAATAGGTTTCAGCATAAGATTAGGTAAACTTTTAGGAGTTATTGGAATAAAAGTTGGGGAACCAACAAGTGCCATGATAATTATTAAGTTGCCTTTGGTGTATGGAGGCAATCAAATTCAAAGGTTCAATAGATTAGAGTATTAATCTTGAATGACGATTGGTGGCTTTGTGTGGATACTTTTTTGAGTTTCACCAACACCGTCATGAGCATATAGATCGGTTTTGCGTATATCATAGTTGACAAACTTGTAGAAAACTTGGTGAGTCGACTAAAACTTGTTCAGTCAAACAACCTACGAGTTTTTCCAATGTAAACTCACTTGAAAAACTCACTGAAATTTTGGAGAGTTTTCGCTAGAAACTCAATGAGTCCATACAAAAAATTCACTGTGCACAACACAAAAGGTCACCGCATCAAAAAAGGCCCTCAAATGAAGGAAAAAAAACACTTATGTTTTGCTCTTCTTTGCACAAAAACCCTTCCCAACAACAAACACAATTTACAGCATTTTTCCACCGAGGGAAGATCAAAAGAGATCTTTTGGTGAATTTCAAAGGCAAATTTGAAGTACAAGTAGGTTTGTTGTTTTACATTTTTTTTTTGTTTAAATCATTTTACTTCAATTTGGCTGCAAAATGTTGCATCTAAGTTATAAAAAAAAATCATCATATGCTAAAAAGTAGGATTTTTGCATTTAAATTCCAAAAATAAGATTTATCACTATCTTTTGTTAATTTTTTTCTGATTTTTTCAATATTTTCATTGTTTTTCCATACTCGGCTTATCTTTTCTTTAAAAAAAACGCTTACAATGTTTAGATTAGATTAAATTTTACTAATTTAAACTCATTTATCTTGATTTAAACCAAATTTAGGCTGATTTTTAATGATCTATGTATAATTTATGTTTTTTTGTATTAAAAAATTAATATGTTGTGCGTTCACTTTGTATGTGTAGGTTAAATACACAATATAATGGCGAATAGAGAAGCCTTTGGTTCAAGTTCGGCCTCACACTCCACCCCATCCGTGCATGTACCACCGTCAATTTTAGGCAGTCGTCCTACAGGAGCTAGAGACCCTGCTTGGAAGTATGACATGCAAGGACTGATGCCTGGATTTGTTATTTGCATTTGATGTGAGAAGCTACATCATGGAGGCATAAATCGTCTTAAATACAATCTTGCACGCATTACTCATTGTGATGCCAGGCCTTGTCCTACAACCACAGAAGAGATAAAAAGATAAATGAATGCCCTATTTGCAACTACAAAAGAGAAAAAATTGCAAAGGGAGAGGACAGGGCAGCAAGCATAGCTAGTGGTCATAGTCATCAACAAGTAGAATCAAATGACAAAACATGTCCTAGCATTGTGGGCTCTCTTTGTGGTCCACGCATCTAAGGCATATCGGCCTCCAGACCCTCCAGTTCCTCTATTTCAAGTAGAGTGCTAGTGCCTACACCTACACGCACACCACATAGTTTTTTTGTGACTAGAAACACACCTGGAGCACAACAATCATTGGAAACTACATGGTGGAATAGGGAGGTGCATGAACATGTTGACATGGCATGTGTTGATTTTTGCTATTTCAACAACATTCATGTCTGAGATGTCCTTATTAGGACAATTTGGTTACTACATTGACAGTTGCGAGAAAAGGCTACAAGATGCCTTCTCGCAAAGACTTGAGTGGGATGTTTAGTTAATTTAAATTTTATGCTAAGTTATACTTGTTGTCCTAATTTTTGACTTGTGCAAATTAGGATAATAATAAATTTGATAAAATTTGAAGTTTTACCTACTCTTTTAAGGCCGCGTATTCACGAGGGGTGCAAAGATTAAGCGAATCTCAATTTTAAGTCTATAATCCTTTGGGTTATCACTTTTTACACATTCTTCTCCGTTTTCGTGAAATTCTGAGTCATTTTTAGTGTGTTTTTTTGTCAAATTCGGGTTTTTCTGACATCACTGCAAGTAGGAGTTTTTAAGCTTCATTGCAAGTTAATAATAGGAACTTTTTTGTTGTATTGCAAGTATAGGAACTTTTAAACTCCTTTACAAGTTACTTTTTTATATTCA
>VDFB02137436.1:0-17228 GCA_007258455.2 Sequoia sempervirens
CTTGAATTTGGAAAAAAATAGAGTTGTGAAAATTGATAAGTAATTTTTGGGGAAGTTGAAAAATACAAGAATGGATATTGGGGGAGATTTCATAGCAATCATTATCATGAAAGAAAATTATGTTTGTCTCTCTTATGTCTAGCTCTTAGGAGTTGAATATTTTTTTCTAAGTCATGGGATTTCTCTAAAAAAATCAAAGATATGGTTGATTCACCTAATGTAATAGAAGTAGCAATGCTTATACCGGGGAAATATTGGACAAAATTTTGGTCAATTTAAAATGGCTCCAAGTAGTAATGGATATTTTTTTTCCAAGGTCATTTCCTTTATAGTTTCTAATCACTCACCTATTGGGCTATAGATATGAAACCAAAAAATTACTCATTTAAATGTAAATTTATTGTGTTTTATTTTCCTATTTTGGGTAATGTATTGCTTCTTGGTGGGGGAAATATTTTTAAGGGTAGGAGATATATTTGCTTAGGAAGCTATAGAATGTAAAAAAATGTTGGAATATTACAAATGGTAGCTAGTTTTATCTTATATTAAATAAATAAATGTTAGTAGTTTAATTGTTAGTAAATAATAAGTTAATAGTTAGTTGAGAGGCCTTTTTCCTAAAAAATAAGTTGGTTGGTTATTGGTTATTCATTGGAAACTCAAAGGCTTTAAAAATTCATTGCATTGTAATATCAGATCATCTAGAAAACATTTGAAAGTATCAAATAATATATAATTTTATTTATAATGGAATGAAATAGTCTAAATATGTGATTTCCTCTACCCTTTTTTACATGGTATTAGATAATTCATGATTTTAGGCTTGTGAGGAAGCAATGAAGAGGCTGCTAGCCAAGAAATATGGTTTGTTGGCATATTTATTGTTTTTAAAATGATACTTTTTAATAACAATCTAACACGATCATAGTAAAATTGTGATATCTTTCTCATTTGTTAACAAAATTTAAAATTTCAAAATATTTTGAAAAGAAGTGGAGTACAATAAAACCCAAAATTTCTTTGGATAAATTATTAGTATATTACAAATAGTTTGAAGTTGAAGGTTGACATGATTTTGATATTTTGTTTCATTTCTAGCATCTAAAACTAAAAGATTTAAATATTATATTGGTTGAAGGGAAGAATACAATAGCAATAGAAGAGGGTGTAAGATTTTCCTTCTTTATATCATACAATTTTTAAACTTTAATTGCATTATTATTGAAGATTTCAAGAAGAAAATATTTTGAAGACAATATAGAGAGGAGTGGTTTAAAATTGTAGGTTTTGCCCAAAATTTACTATTAAAAATATAAGGATTTATTTTTTGAAGTAATGGAAAAATCAATTACTATTGCTAAATTTAAAGGGTATAATTTTAATTCATGGAAAATAAAGACATAATTACTTTTAATTGAAAAATATTTGTGGGACATTGTGATTGGAACTATCAAAAACCCACAAGATGTATATGAAGCAACAAAATGGATGGCTAAAGGTCACAGGGCCACACCATTGATTGTCCTTGGATTATTTGATGCATATTTGCATCATATTGATCTAACAAAAAGAGAAAATCAAATATATGAGGGGCTAAATTCTTTATTTATTTCACAGGATTCAAGTTCTAAAATGTCCATTAAGAAAAAAATGGTTTGAAGATGAAAGAGGGAGACAATAGTGTTCAACATATTAGTACATTTTTCCATTATTAATCAACTTGCAGGTGTAAACTCTAAATTAGATGATGACAATGCTAAAGAAATATTACTAAGTAGTATGCCTTCCAGTTTTGATCATATTATTTTACATTAAACAAAATTAATCCCAGTTTAGATATTGTGATTTCTTGTTTGATTGATGAAGAAAGAAGACTTAGTAAAAACCATTCAATTGTTGAGGAAACTGCTTTTCTTATTAAGAAGTCTAACATTTCAATAGAGAAATAATTCAAATCTTATTATTGTTAGAAAACTAGACATGACCAAATAAATTGTATTCAGTCAACCAAAGACCTCATTAATGGGAAGTTGAAGAAAAATAATCTCTCACTATGACCAAAGGTGAAAAATAATATTGTAGTTTCACAATGCATAAGACTCACTTCACCATTATAGTGAGGAGTAATATGTGTTTTAGAGATTAAATCAAACCAAATTCAAGTTTGGAGGCAATGATGGAATGATGCAGGAGCATCTAGGGTGTAAGAGCAATCTTGCATCCCTAAAAATTGTTTGATTTTATTTTTATTAGGTTTGGTGAATGCATTTCCAATAAGGGTTAAAAATAGCAGGATTATTATTTTAGTAAGTTGTCATTTGTGCATGTATCATGGAAATGAAATCTTACATAGAGCTACAGAATGGTGAAAGGAAGCCAATGGTGAAAAAATTACTTCAATACCATTTGTTATTTGTGACATTAATTTTTTATCTTGAAAACACCTTTAAAAATATACAAATTCAATTTTGAGGCACCTAGAGGTTTTGATGGTTTGAAAAAATGGCTTAAAATCCAAAGTTCTCTAAAAGAACCTTTCGTACACCTTTTTTTCAGATATTTGGGTGGGTGTAAAAAGATGGGGGGCCAAAAAGTGGCCAACCATCTTCCAAATTTTAAAAATTCAAAATGTGAGTGTGTTAATGATATTCTCACATTATGGCTTGGTGTGACTGAGCCTTAGCCTTAGCCACACCAAAACCATAATGTACTTGTATTATAACATAAGAACATTATAGTGATTATAAAAAAATGCAACTTTCACTCATTGTCATTTATGTATTTTTTTGTTTATCTTCAGCCTACAAACCCTCAAGATTGTGCTTGGTTTTAGGAGACCTCATCCCTCATCATTTCTTCACTAAATATTTGTCAAATCTTAGCCAAAAGGCTGCCACGATGTTGAGGAGGTCAAAGGAGTAAGTTTTGATTTTTTTGTGTGAATTTGTTACTAAATAGGTAGATTTAATATGTTTTTTGATGTAAATTTATTTAATTTAATTCTATAGAAGATGAAACACCGATGTCCATTGCCGTCTAAACATTTAGAGGTGTTTCTGACTACAAAATCTAAAAATAAAGCAACAAATTATTCAATCACAAAAAATACAATAGCGATCCACATCATGACTTATAATGTATGAGAAAATGAACAAAATTTTGAGTACTTATTAAACTATATATTTTTTACTATCATGCTTACTATTTTCCCTATCCATATCTTGTTTGAAAGCACGTGTTTTTAGGATTTTACCCTATAGCAGCAAGCTGGTGAACCATTTGATAAAATGCTTTCATAGACATGTACAATAATTGTGGTGGCATAGAGAAGGCAATGAACTATTTGAAAACATACCTCAAATAAATTGGGTCTCGCGGTGATGGAATTCCATTACAAACAAATGCACATCATTGCATTCCATCACCATAAGACCGTATTTCTTTCAGGAATTTTTTTAAATAGTTCATTGCCTTCTCTATGGTATTATTGCTTACTATTATGCTTTGATATAAATTTTTCCAAGCATCCATAGTTTGTTGGAAAGCACCTATTTTAGGATTTTAGCCATAGCAACAAGGAAGTGAGTAGTTTGATAAAATGATTTGGTACACATGTATGGAAAATGTGGTATCATAGAAAAGGTGGTGAGTTGTTTGAAGAAATTTCTCGAAGAAATGTGGTCTCATGGTGATGGAATGGAATTACATCACTATGAGACCATATTTCTTGGAGGAATTTTTTCAAAATACTAACTTCCTTGTCTATACTATTGCTTACTATTATGCTTTGATAGATTTTTTCCAAGCATTCATAGTTTGTTGGAAAGCACCTTTTTTAAGCTTTTATCCATAGTAGTGAGCAAATGAATTGTTTGATAAAATGATTTCATAGACATGTATGGAAAATGTGGTATCATAGAAAAGGCGGTGAGCTATTTGAAAAAGTGCCTCAAAGAAAATTTTGGGTCTCACGATGATGGACATCACCATGAGACCGCATTTCTTTGAGGAATTTTTTTCAAACAACTCATTGCCTTGTCTATGCTATTGCTTACTATTATTCTTTCATATATTCCTTCCAAGCATCCATAGCATAGACAAGACAACGAATTGTTTGAAAAGATGCCTCAGTAAAAAATGGTCTCACGGAATGCCATGACATGAAAATGCAATTAGAAGTTGCTCCTAGACTTATTACTTATGCTATGTGAAGTAATTGCATCACTGCTTATGTTGGATTTCTAAACAACTATATTATAGTTGAAATTTTGTCATCTATCAACATCTAGTTATTAGTTATGGAATGTGAAGTAATTCTTTGAGTTTGAAAGATGTGCAATGCAACATTTAATCAACGATATGAATATAAACTACACAAATCTATTAAGTACAATTTATTAGTTAAACTCTTTATTCTATTACCTATGTGTAGGTTTGACTAAATCCACTGGCACTAGGAGGTGTTCCCTCAAAACCTCCAATATTAGCCTACTCAACATCCAAAATCACATATTAAAATACTATTCATAAAACAATGCTATTAATGTTCATGTAATAAATTTATAATTGTTTACTAGTTACATACCTCAACGGTAGGTGTAGTGGAGAGATAAGCAGGTGTAGGGCCAGTGTATCTAGTATCAACACTGTAACCCTGCAATTTTATTAAAATCATAAAACTAAATTATTTAATCTTGCATTTCAAAATCAAAATTTAATAAATTAAATTCAATGAAGATGCTAACTTTTACCTAAGTATCAATGCCATAGGCCTTGAATGCAAAATGTCAGATTCCCTTTCTGTCTCCATAGCTACATATGGATCCTACATAGCAGCCTCTTGAGTATCAATGGGGTCATATAAACAAGTTGCCCTACAAGATTGACACAAATGGGATCGAAGCCCACCATTCAAAGACTCCCCTCTAGATGGTGCTATAGAATAGGGTTGGCATGATGGATAACATACTGGATCAAAGATTTGATGGCCTACAAAGTCTCTACATCGACACTCTCCTTCACAATGGAAGGGATGACAATGTGCTCATGAAGCGGCCTAGTGAGAGGTTGTCTCCCTTGCCGCATAGGATCCTATTGTGCACTAGGTCTATCTTGAGTTGACCCCCCACCTCTCCCCTAGAAGTCCCACATATCAAAATAATTTGGGATTTTGTTCCATATGAACTCATAGTATAGTTCCTAAGGAAATACTGTAGGAATTCACAATTGTTGCATGATGGGTAATCAAAAACCATGTACCACCTATCCCAAAAAAAGTTCCTAATCTGTTGATGGTGGCACCAATGAATAGGAAACATCTTCGCATTGAGGGTAAGATTTGCATTTGACTGTGGGTCAGTGAATAATGAGCACAACTCACCTTTTGTAATTTTTAAATCTTTTACATCTTTATATGATAATTTATCTTGGTAATAAGCCCTAGCCGCCTACCTCCTATCCTACTAACAAGTTAATTGTTTGTTGATTGAATCTACATGTTTTAACATTTCTTTCAATGAAGTTGCCAGGGTCATTCTTTCTTCGATTGAACATTTTGGATCGTTCAACCTCCTAATTAAATCCTCAATTTGTTAAATTTATTGTTCTCAATTTCACTCATTAAGTTTTGTTAAGTGCCAGGAGGATGTTGAGGGATTGGTGGAGGAGATTGAGGTTGTGGTTGATTAACTTGAGGTTTTTTTGTTGTTTTTGTTGTTGTGCTTGTTGAGGATTTTATTCCTCTTGTTGTTGTTGTGCTTCTTGAGGATTTTGAGGAGGGTTTGCAGGTTGATTAACATCTCCTACAATTCAAAAAATAAATATCAAAAACAACCTAAAACTAAGAAATTCAAAACAAAAAATAAACAATCCTTACCTCTCAGACCTCCTCATCAACGTGGAGGCCCCTAGCGATGAAACAACAACCGTTGATGAAGAATTTTGCAAAATACCTCCTCCCAGAACGTGAGTGTGAAATATTGGGGTTTTGGCCACAAGCAAGAAAAAAAACATAGTCAAGTGAAAGAATGAATGTAATTTGTTTTTTTTTGCTTTTAATAGGTCACAACATGAGTGTGTTATAATGCGCTCACGTTCTAGGCTCGTTGTGGCTGAGCCTCAGGTCAACACACCAAGCCATAATGTGAGTATAATGTGATCATGTTATGGGCTCATTGTGGTCGAGCCTTAGGCTCGACATACCAAGCCATAACGTGAGCATGTTATAATGCACTCACGTTATGAGCTTTCAAGACTTTTTTAAAAAGTTGGCCACAAATTCGCTACCCATCTTCATGCACCCATCCTATTCTAACGATGCTTCCTATGTTGTCATTTTACTAGTCCCTTGTTCAAATTGCCAGTTGTCTCATTTTTCAATGATTAATATTTTACCATACCATTAATGGCTTATGTGCTCAACATTTAGTGGCCCCCACTCATTTCCTATGTGTTGAGTGTTGATTGCAACACAATTAGGATTCATTGCTCAATTTCTAGTTGAATTTTGAGGCATAGGCTTACATTCCCACACTATGATGATGTGTGTACCCAGCAATTGATTTGATTATTGGAAAATCCCACTAATCATATATGTTTGATGCATTATTCCATCACATTCTCATTGGCACATAATATTTGCAATTATCTTTTATGCATGTGGAGATTGTAAAATAATAATTCAAAAGCATGACTATAATTATGTAGTTTATATTGATCTACTTATAATATTATAGCAAAATTTGATCATTCATAAACATATATCAACAACATAATTTCTATTCTAGGTGAAGTTCTAACACACCCAAATTTGTACATAAAGTCTTTGAAATAAAGACAAGTGTCAATGAGTGTGTTAGGCCATAAAAAAATTTCTAAGGTTTACTATTCATATCTCATAGGGCTACAAAAATTCCTTAAACCCCTTGACTATCTGACCCATGAATGCTTGTATGCTTCATGGTTCTAATTTTTTGATGACAGGTCAAGCTTGTAAGCATGCCTTAAGTTCTTTCATTGATGTCTCTTGCATCATTTTTTCAACAACTCCTCATCTAGATTATTCATTGTGCCTTTTTCATATAATGTTGTTGGCTCTCTTCTATTGTCTACATGTAGGATGATTATTTCAATAAATTTTGTCTTTACAAAATAACTTGTCATTGAGTGTCAGGGAATTAGTTTGTACTAGTTTACTTTGGTGATTCATATCCTCTAGCCTCCTTGTGGTCCTGAAGACTACTAGACCTTGTCAAGGGGTGTTAGTGTATTTTCCTAAGGGTTTATTGATTTGACCTAAATTCCTAAACCCTTTACATTTGGAATATACTTTAATGTTATGATATGTCATTAACTTATTTAGACCGTAATGCTCCCTTAAGTCACAACATTATGTATCAAGCTTCTTTTTTCACTAGCCCCTATATCTTAGTAACCAATCAAGCCATTTATTACACTTTTTGTATGTGTCTAATTCTTCTCTTAAATAATCACTTATAATTACTATTTTTTTGCATTTTCACATTATCCTTTAATTTAAGATTATTGTATGATTTCATTAATTCTCCCACTAACTCAATGTTATTACATAATGATGCAAAAGCATCTAAGTATAGACACAATCAACATCAACCTACTTATTTCTATTGGTCATGGCAGGGTTTTGTTTCAGTTTTGGCATTCATTCTGAGGTGATAAATTTAATCCAGGTCTAATGATCGATTGACAGGGATTAAACAACATTATCATCAATGGTTGACGAAATGTCATTTTACAATCCCAATTCTACATAGGAATCTGATAGATTTTAATTGGGAAACTATATTTATTTGTTCCATTCCTCCAAGAGTTTTAATATCAATTCGATCAGATTTATATATTTATTGATTGTTTGATTTTTTGATATTTTTGTTTAAAAATAAATTTAGTTTTACTAATTAATTATTCATGGATTGAAAGAAATAAAAGAAGATAAAAGAGGAGTGGTAGCAGTTAAGTCCTTTCAACTCCCTCAAGGTACAAACAATAAAACAGAAGCTCAAGAAATGTTGTTGGGGGCTACAACTAGCTATCGATCTTGTCTTTCCAAAATTACATATAGAAGGATTATGTAGTGATCCTCCCACAGACATCCTGTCTTAGTTGTTTTCAGTTTTATTCTGCTTGTTAGATGCTTTAGTTCACTATGATACTATGTTGTGTATTCTCAGTTATAACTCTAACATTATGTTGTTTTTAATACTCTATGGATGATACGTTGACGTCCTATTTATCTGGTTGTGTTTCTGTGATGTTATTGAGATAGACATATATCTGATATGGTTTATTAGCTTATGATTTTTCATGTGGTTGTTATGTTGAGGTGATTAGTTTGATGATACTGTGATAGATTCATTCATGATGTGGCTTATTGTTTATGACTATTACTTATGATTTATCTTGCTCGTGTGTGTCAGTGAAGAAGAAAGTGTGGCATTACTCATTCGTGAGTACCCTGCTATGCTGCAATTCTTATTCACGGTGTGTTTTCTAACATGAGTATATATATGTTCTAACGTTGATGTTTCCTGCAGACACAGGTACCGGGTAACGGCTCCACCTACTTGTCAGGTCTGAGCGTACCCTAATTCAATATAAATATGTTGTCGGAGGTATTGACAGGTCCTTTTAAACCATCGTTCGTCTTTGAACGAGTATCTCTGTGTTACCCCTTGTAGTCCAATTTGTCTTGTCGTGTTCAAATATTTATTGTTCTATGTTTATTTAATATTTATTTTATTAAATGTTTATCAATGTTTATACCAAAGTTTGTGATTTAATTTATTAAGTTAAATTAAATAAGTGTTGAATTTATCAGTGAAAGTTATTCCTTTGCGATGTTTTAATTAAAATATTACTATTGCTGATTTAATTGTGCAACTTGAATTATGTGAAATAGATATTTTTAAAGCAAGATATTTTTGATGAGATAAGAATCTCTGATTGCCAGTTAAAGGTTTGTTCTGATATTTTAAAGAATGAGTTGAACTGAATGAGCTATTTACAATGCGAAATGAACTTTCAGTTAAGTTTTGTGATTGAAAGTGATTTGCATGAATTAATATCTTTTGGAAAAATGGATAATGGAACATTCATAGGAAGAATATTCACGACAGGAGGTTTTAGCAGTTTTGTTTCACGACAATTGTTTCAGAAGAACTTTTCCTTTTAGATTTTGTTTATAAGTGTGGTTTGAAGTTGGATTGATTGGGATTTCGCCGTCGAAGTCTGGAAAATTAATAGAGGAATCAACAAAAGGTTTCAGATTTCGTTTCAGCTCAATTTCCAGATTAACCAGGTTTTCTTCTTTTTAAGTTTATGTAAAATTTCTTCTTTGAACATTTGGAAAGATTAACGGTTTGTCGAACCTGCAAAATAAAATAGAAAAATAATTAGAATAGGCAATCAGATTTTAAAAATACAAATTATTGAAGCTGCCAGGAATTCATGAAAATAGAAATTTAGCATTTGTTCTTAGAAATTGGAAAACGATGATAGATTTTCCTGAACATCTGTTGGTTTATGGAAATGTTTAATTTAGATTAAAGAACGAATCTAGTGAACATTTAAAAGAATGTTGTTTTGTAAGCCATGCAATACAAATTTGGGTATGAGGTTTTGAGAACCTTAATCGTTATTCTTTCTTTATCGTTTTAACCTTCAGACTGAAAACTTAGACCTTTCCGGTAGCAGCAATGTTCATTTTGATCATGGAATTCTTAATTCATGACAGTCCTTAGTTGTTAGAGCTTAAACTGTCTTTGTCATTCCTTTAAATTGTATTTAAGCCGTATTCTATTTTATGGAGGGGTGGGTTTGTATACTTAAGGAAGAACTTCACCCTATTTATATGTTTTAATCCTACGCTAAATTTACATATTTATGTCGGATTTGTCACCGTAGTCTAAGAATCTCTTTTAAGGCTTTAACCTTTGCCTATGTCCATCCTCCTGTAGATGAGTGTCTAACCTATAGACTTATATCAGTGACTTAATTTTGATCTATACTTTTGAATTGTATGCAGTTTTAATTTGAGAACTCTGTTCTTGTTTTAGATCTCAATTTTCTTGTTATGGTGAAATATTAAACATTAAACACTACAGATTTCTTTGCTTAAATTCGCACATAGCCTTCCTTTTTGATGATAAATGCAAGGTAGATGTGAACAAAAGATGTAATTTTCAAGCTCTTACCACTGCGCCTTACATTTAGTGTATTAGTTTTGAAAGTTTTTATTTGACATTGCGTTTAGTGTAAACTCCCTTGCATGGCATGGAGACTCCCTGTTATAACTTTAATAATTCTTAATAATCTTGATCTATGTATTACTTTTAGCGTTTGAGTCTTATGTTTGTTAAGTGGAGTTTACTTGCATGGCATGATTTTCTTTATACTGATCCTGTGCGAATGTTAATATTAAGTTTATATTGTATGATCTTTTTCAACCGTAGCTAAATTAACAGGCCTGTAGCGTTTGAATTTAGAAATGTATTTATGTACAAAAAAATTGTCATTGTATTTAGCTTGTTAAACTTGCGCAGGGGATTTCCTTCTAATGGGTGTTTGTTCCTTGGTGGTGAATAAAATTCTTTTGTTTTCATCTTGTGCTCTTGGTTGTTTACTTCTAAATCTTTCATCTGCATTTGAAATGGCCAGAAAGATTAGTTACTATAGGAACTTCCAACTAACTTCGGGTAGATTCCTATTATGGCCTTAGTTAAGTTCATACCTATAGCCACTTCTTACGCATTATGCATGGTAATCTAACAGTTACTCTAAGTTGTGTTGTTCACTTATGAGCTAACGTTTAGTCAGTGGTGAGATTTACCCGCAATTATATTGATCAAAGGCAGATTTCTTGTTGGAAATATTATTTTTATAACTACTAGTTGATAGATATATATATACTAAACTCAAGAGATAGATAAATAAAAGTAATTAATATGAATTGTAAATAATTTTCTTCTTACGGATCTATGTAACATAAGTGATTCACCATTCATTTAAAATTATATATATAATTTTGTAATTGTGAAATGAATTGCTTCTTAAGTGTTTGAATTAACTGATTATAAAGAATTTATATTATCATTAAACTACAATGACATGAAAAGTGATTTATGAAGAATGTAAAGACTTTTTCATTGTCAATATATTTATACTTATAATGAGTTATATTGTTCTCTAAGTAATTGATATCCAAATATTAAGGTTTTATATTTTCCTCACGTACTATATGAAGTATTGTAATTAATAAGGGAGAATATATTTGTAATTTTATTGTGATTTATCTTAATTCTTTAAAAGATTTCTAATATCTTTAATTCAATAATGTTATTGAAGTGTTTTCTTAAATTAGTCGGTGAACAATTTATACCTATAGCTTGTTTATTGTGGATTTTTAACTCTTGAAGTTTGGTAAATCATAATCATTTGTTGTATACACAAATATTATTGATGATGTTTATTTTCATTCTTTAAAGTCAAGGAAGAGAAAATAGAATAGTTAAGTGCATTACACTCTAATTATATTGCTCAATTATGATGATCTTTACTTGGGGATTATAGCTTTGCGCTTTTTGTTTTTGTTAAAGGACGTCTTAGGGATTATGATCTGTCTCTAGAGAAAGACGTAAGAATTGAGGTTTTAATCTATGTGCTTGATAGCTACCCCTTGATTTTTATGTCGATTCATGTTATAGAAAGAGTGGCTTGCGGTAGGGGCCGAAATCCAGAAGTGATTGTCTGGGTAACTTATCGTAGGTGTGATAATTCAGTGAAGACCTAACTAATGTATTAGGGGTTGAGTAGTTGTAAACACTAATTCAGATAATGTTTGTCTTGCCTACTTTCTTAACGCTCATATAGGTTGAGAAAAGGCTGAAAAGGCCTGGAATGGCAAGTTGCCATCTTGTCTTCTTGAAAGATGCAACGACTCCACATTAGTCTGCATAGGGGCCGGGAATCAGTAGAGGTTGCCAGGGTAACTCTTGGAGAGGGCCGGTAGTCTAGGAAGATTCACCAGGGTAACCTATCCCAACAATGTGATGACACTCTTAGTCTATATCATGATGGTGTACCTTGTATTCAATTTTCTATTTGATATGATTTGATACTGAGATTTTATTTGTTTTGATTTGTAATCTTTATGTCGTGATGTGAAATGTAAACCCCGTAAACGTGATGTTCTATCTTCATTGTTTGTGGACCTGTCATTATCTCCTAGCACGGAGGGAGTGGACCTTCAGGTTTCACGTGGTTGGAAGGAGACTGTGCTTTATCCTCTTTGGATTTTCTTGCAGATGATCCTATGCTTGCAGCAGGTTCCGAAGCATTTCATTTTCGTGACTATGGATGCGGGGCATGTTCGTGGATATGGATGTTAGTTGTGATATGATCACAATATGCTTTGTAAAAGTTACCTCTTGTATAAGAGTGTTTATATTGTACCATCTTTGGATGTATTGAGATTTATTAAAAATCTCTCTTGTTGTAATTTGAACCTTTAGATTCTCGAATGTAATAAGTCTTGCAAACTGAACCATTCTTGGCATTAAATTTGTATTATGTTTATGATAACGTGTTGAGTTTATGTGTAAGGTTTAAGTAACGTCGTCTTGGAAACCTTATGGAAATTGTGTAAATTAAATATCTTTTAAAAAAAATTGTTCGGTTAACTTTACTCTTTACACTTTGTTATAATGGTAACCAATGCCATGCTATGTGATTATTTGATTATTATAAATTCATGCAAAGAGAGGAGGAGTCAGAGTTGGAATCTGAATTATATTCTACATAAGGTATGGCTTTTGATAGATAAGTTGCAATCATATCACATTACTCATACATATCATGAGGGTAATAAGGTGGCAGATTGCCTTACAAACATGGGGTGTGATAATCAGGAGGTCTCAATTGCAAATAAAACTTGCAGTTTAGGAACACATCCTCATTTAAACAAGCTAATTAAGAATGACAAAATTGCAACACATTTAAATATGGGAGCCTAATTCCTAGAAATCGAGATCAGAGATGATTTGGACCTGATTCTGAAAGGAGATTGGTGGCATAATGATGTCATTATTCAAAAGAAGATTTGTGCAATATCATATAGAAGAGGTGTAAAATACTTAGTTAAATTTGTGCTAAGTTTTCAGAGTTCAGGCTTCAAGCTTATGGCTTATTGAATTCCTTAGTTGTTTTCAGTAAGAATCGAGCATCGATCGTCAGGCTTATTGCATGCCAAATACATTTGAAAAATACTTAGGAAGTTTGAAGGTTTTTGGCATTTAGACTTCAGAGCTTCATCGTAACATTTAATTGTCATGTTTGTAGTATCAAGTATTGAGAAACCCCGAACCTCGACCCGTGAAAGGATTTCACTCTTCGTTACTTAGCATTATGTTTGTCGGTTTGGCATGAAGGACAAGGGATCCCCGATCCTTGACATCTAAAATGTAAGATGGAAGCTTCTTTTAGACTTCAAACCTTCATCGCAACCTTTACCTGTGAAGTCTGTTGTATCAAGTATCTAGAAACCCCAAACTTTGATCCGCGAAAGGATTTCACTCTTCGCTGCTCAGTGTTATGTTCGTCAATTTAGCATGAAGGACAAGGGATCCCCAATCCCCAACATCTGAAAGGTAAGATGGAAGCTTCTTTTGGACTTATGAGCTTCATCGTAACCTTTACTTGTGAAGTCAGCGATATCAGGTATCCAGAAACTCTGAACCCTGACACATGAAATTATTTCTCTCTTTGCTACTTAATGTTATGTTCATTGGTTTGACATGAAGGACAAGGAATCCCCAATCCCCGACACCCGAGAAAAGAAAGATAGAAGATGGGCACTTTTGTAATTTGACCCTCTTAGACTCTTTTATACTTACTATTATTATTAATATAATATATAAGCTTTTAGCCTTTTACAAAATAAATAAATAAATAAATAAATAAATAAAAGAAGAGAGGTTGAGCATGATGAAAAACCAATGTTTGGAGTTGTGGGAGAGGGGCTGTTGGGTAAAGGCCAATGTATATGAAGAGGGGCATGGTAAATTGAAACGATAGGCTACGTAGAAGTGAAGTGTTTTGTAGACCAAACAAATAGCTATGCCACACCTATAGAAAGGATAATTAGTTCCTTAGCAAGATGAGGTGATAGAGAAAATTGTGTGACAGCGTAGTGTTTGGAAAACCATAAAAAAAAATCCAGATTGAATTATTAGTGGAGGGGCACGATGGTGAGAAAAAATGAATGCAATTTCAAAAACTAATAACCAACCTTAGTTAATTAGAAGCTACAAGGGAAATTGGAGTGTGTAGTGCAAATAGCTGCAACAAATCATCACTTCATTTTCATTGCATTACTACATCACCGTTTCTCAAAATCTTAGCTCGTTATTTATAATATTATTATATAATAATTTCATCATTGTTTTCAACATGTAGTAGTGATGTTTATAGTATTATATTTATATATGTTTTATAATATTAATATATTAGTTAGAGATTACATTGTTGTCTTTTTATTTGTTTAATCATTCAAAAAATATTATTTTAAAGAACTATAAAATCTATTTCTTATCAAAATTTCTTTCATTTTTTGTGTTGTTCTTTTGAAGAGTGCTTGTGATTGACGAAAGATTGACCATTAAGTAAAACATGTGTTTCATGATTAGTTGGAGTCATAGTAAATTAGTTTTACATTTTTGTCTAATGTATTGTACTATTATTTATATTTAGATGACCATTTAAATTAATTTACATTATATATATGAAAATTAAAATATAGAAAGATAAATCTAGTAATGGTATAGTGTGATGGTTATATTGTGGTGTTGTGATTATTTCCACCAAGATTCAAATTCATACTAGAGTGTTATTGTGAAGTATTCATGTTGGGGATGAGGTTTGTTCATAGCAAAAAAAATTATAAAGAAAAAATCTAATAGAAATTCATGTAATACAAAAGCTCAAAAATATACAAACTCCATAAAGATAAAGAAAAAGAATAACTTGAGAAAGGATTTCATAATTCTAAGTACAAAGCAAATTAGATGCCTAAAATTAGATTTAAATTGATCCAATTTCTAGTTAAGTTATAATTCCTCTTACTTTTATTTATCATTTCTATTTAACTATTTCAAAAAATTAAAATTATTTAATTAATTTAGAATCCAATTGCAATTTATTAATTTATCATCTATATTTAAACATCTAAATTAATTGTAACATATATTTTAATTTCTTAAAATTTATTATCATAAAATATTATATTATATATCTAATTAACAATGTTATATTTAAATTGCTGGAATGATATGATTGCTGGTAGAAAAATCTTGGAATCAGGGATAGGATGGCACATTAGAAGTGGCAATCAAGCTAGATTCTAGGAGGATAGATGGATTTTTAAGGAATCCCTCATCAAAACTGGAAGATTCAATAGATGGGCTGAGTTATGCAATGCAACTTTTTGGGAGCTTGTCAAAGATTATTGGTATGATGGAGATTGGGTGGATTTATGTGTGATTAGTCAGGAGTTGGCTCAGCTTTAGTCTTCCTTAAGGGATGTCAGTTTGGGACAGATTCAACAGGATGATATTCTTGTTTGGATGGACAACTCTTCAGGTAACTACTCTGTTTCTTCGGCTGTCTCTTTGATGTCCCTTTCTCAAGCTCCCCCTCCCTTCTAGTCTAAAGCGTGGATAAAAAATTTGACTCCCAAAGTCAATATCTTCTTTTGGATTATGCTTCAGAATAAAGTGCTTACAGTGGACAATCTTTGTAAAAGGGGATTTCAAATCCCCAATAGATGTTACCTCTGCAAGTGTGAGGCGGAGTCAGCTAACCACTTGTTTCTCCACTACCCGTTTGTTTCCATAATCTGGGGAAAATTATTAGCCCTCTGGAATATCTCTTGGGTGTTTCCCCGGTCCATTGAAGATTTATTTTTACAATGGAAAGCTCCTTCTCAAAATCCATTCATTCGAAGGTTATGGGCTTTAATATTCCATTTTGTTGTTTGGGGAGTGTGGAAAGAACGTAATAACAGACTTTTCAGGGATAAGGAAATGTTGGAGAATAATGTTTTTGAAAAAAATTCTAGGCTTATAAAGGAAAAATTTAATGTGATTCCCCAAAAAGCTCTTAACCTTGAAGCAGTGGTGTGTACTCCCTATGATCTTATGATTGCAAAGGATTGGAATATTAAAATGGATGTTTCTTTCGCATCCAAGACAGCTAAGAAAAGTAGGGAGGGTGTGTGCTAGACCTTTCCTCCAAATGGCTGGTCTAAGGCCAACTTTGATGGTGCTACGAAGGGCAATCCAGGGATGGCCAGAAGTGGAGGTGTATTAAGGGACTCAAATGGTAATTTTATAGCAATTGTGGCCATTTCCCTAGGTCATCAAACCAATCATGTGGCTGAGGCTATAGGAGCTTTTCAAGTTATAAAGTTAGCTCATAATTTGAATATGAAAAATTTATGGCTTGAAGGGGATTCTAAAAACATCATTGACTATCTCCTAGGTAGGACCTCCCCTCTTGGTTGATTAAGAATTGGATTGATGAAGCAAAGTCCATTCTAGACAAGTTCGAGAAAGTTAAAGTCTCACACATCTACAGGGAAGCTAACAACGTGGAAAATTACTTTGTGAATGAAGGGGTTAAGAGGCAAGGACTGAAGACGTGGTAGAATTTTAGGGACTTGAGAGCTAAAGTCAGGGCATTACTAGATTATGATGTTACGCATGGGAAAGAGGAAAATACATTTAATGATTAAAAGGAAAAGGATTAAGTACATTGAAATCAAGAGATTTGATGGGGCCACGTCATATTACTTAGCTGGGAAGAAAAAGTGGCACGCTTGGTGGGTTCATTGGAATTGCTGCATATACTTGCAATAGGTGCTCGACGTTGGTAGAATCTGTAGTAAGGTGCAAACAAAAATGGGGGGGGATAGGAAAAGAGTTGAGCCTAAAAGCTATGAGGTGCACACGAGGAATGATAAGGTCTAGAAGTAGGTTGTTAGAGGTGGTCTAGCTCCATTTCTGGAAAAACTTCATGGGCTTGATACTATGGCCACAGACGATTTTGAGAAGAACTGGAACAATGGTGAATTATCCTCTTTGGGAGAAAGGTGAAACTGGATGAGAAAATTATAGGGGAGGTGACTGGTATGTCCACTG
>VDFB02137437.1:0-12087 GCA_007258455.2 Sequoia sempervirens
AAAAATTAAAGATTATCAATGTGAATCAACCAAGGTAAGCCACAACTTAGTGAGGACCCAAATCAACATCTCTAGCATGAAGTCACTCCAATTAATTTATCCTTGAAGATCCACAACATGCTACAAACACTGTGTCAGCCAAGAACAAGAAAAACATGAACATGCAAGAGAAAATCACCAACCACAAGCACAACGATCAATGTGGACATGAAACAAAGATAGAGAATGATCTAGAAACATACACAATCATCATGAATCACAATAGTAGCATCCACAATAATTGCACTAACTAAAATAGCATCATCTCTAATTTGGAACACCAACTGAAGAAACAAAAAAACTGTCAAAATGAAAATATGCATAACTTGATCAAATCTTCATGCAGATCTCTAAAACTCAACATAGATAAGCTAGATACACTCAACAAAAAACCATTTACTCTACAACCTCTTATCAACAATATACATAAATAATTGACTTATTGAACTTCACTTCACCACGGACAATCTGCAACTCATTTATTATAATTTTCTCAATATCCTTGACATATACAACTCCAAATACATTTATGCTAATAGTGTTGACATAAATGGAAACACATATCAGAAACAAAACCACAACATCCAACACCTATTTTTCTTGTATTTTTTTTCCTTTCACTTTTACTTTTAGTTTGTTTGTATGTGTGTATTGTGTTCCCCTGTATCGTTTGTTCAATGTTTTCTCTCTAGTCGTACAATTCTTCTATTTGTACCTCTCTTCTTCTATATGTTGTGGCTTATCTTTTTCATTTTTTTTTTGTGTTTTCCTTTTGGGGATGATGCAAAGTGCAAAGATGCCCTATGTCTCCTTCATGTTGACCCAAAAGATTTTTCCTTTTCTTTTTCCTTTTTTTGTTTTCATTTTTCTTGTGTTTTCCTTTTGGGGATGATGCAAAGTGTTGAGATGCCCTATGTATCTTCCATGTTAGCCCAAAATGGCCTTTGTTTTTCCTTTTGTTTTTTTCTCTCTTTGTGCCATTCTTCCAATTCTATGTGCTTTGGGGAATGATGATAGTTCCAAGCTCCTTACAAAACATTATAGCAATGAACATACTGACCCCAAATCTATAGATCGATTATGTGTTTGGTGTGTTCTTTTCTAGGGGGAAACCTTCTTTTCTTTTCTTTTTTTTCATTGACATGACGTATCCTAACTTTGAAACATATGACTTTGCATAGGGATTTCCAAGTTGGCTCTCATGTCTTGTTTTCCTATTGCATCTTCTTTCCTTTGCTACTTTAAAGTAATTGCTCACAAAACGATGTGTAGCAATTCCTTTAAAGTGGGGGGCATATATTACCATATTTCATTTGTATTCTTGGTTCCTAGTGTAGCCTTTTCATTTATTTGATGCGTTCATCACTTTATGGATAACATTGGGTGTGATGTCCTTCATAAGTGTGATCTATCTTAGTATATTACATTCCTCTTGGTGACCTGATGTGATGCACTGCATCCCCTAAGTTTTTAATATACTATTCTTTGATTGGTCCTCTCTTGGAGATATTAGACACAATGTTCCCCTAAGTGACTAACCTCACATGAACTTAACAAGACTCCTTTGAACATCTTTTGAATTTTTACATTTTACATCTTTGCCACCTTGCATAACACAAATTGCATGTTTGTAGTACCATGCTCTTTGTTCATGAGTTCTAAGCATAAAAATATTTTCTTGTCTCATGAATCATGAACTAGCATTTTCCTTCTTGGTGCCTTAAAGTTATCAAGAGGTATAACTTTGATATGTGGAATGGGAAACCTAGTGAGTGACACGACTTTCCCCATAGCCACCTTTGTGTTTATGAATGTGTACCAACTAGTGTATGTATTTCACCTTTTGGGCCTTCTCACTTGATGAACCACCATGAGTTATGTTGCCCCAGAGTGAGTATGCATTCTCTTTTTCAAACAATCAACCTAGATCTAATCCACAATTAGTTGGAAAAATGATCGAAGCTTCATCTAATTCTTTCATTTCAACACTTGCATGTTATTTTGTTCTTATGCTTAGTTTTCCATGGGATCTTCATCCTAGGTGCTTGATCATACCTCTTGATCATTTTAATTCTATCTTGCTAATGTAAGTGCATTTGAACCCTCCTCTTGATGTTCTTGGCTACTTTAGTGTGACTTTGAAGCAAGTTCATCCTCTTACTAAAGTGGGCGCTAAATGTGCTATAGAAGAATGGCCCCTTGTCATTTTCATGGCCTTTTAGGTCTTGTTTGATGATGTTTGGTCTATTTTTCTCTAATTTTATGTTGTAATATGGCTTGAACATGCATATTTATGTACTAAAATTCAAATATTCATGTCTTTTGAAGGTGTTACAAAGTGTTGTAGAACATCTCTACACTCTTCTAGACTTTATTCATCACTAAAAATCACCTTTTCATCACTAATCAAGTCCTATTTTGAAGTGTTGTAAAGTATTGTAACAAGATTTCATACTTCTCTAGGCATAACTTAACTATTTACACCTTTCTTATGTGTTATTTGACCCCTTTATACCCTTATAAGCTTTAATTAAGTGCATTTTTGAATGTAAACCTGACAAATAATATGTAATGTAACTTAATTCCTGACACCCATTTTCAGGTCCTAGGTGGGACCCATTCGCCATGGGTGATGAATGAGTCCCCCTTGCCTCTAAATTAGAAATATTTCAAATTTCCTTTGGGGTTTTTATTCAAAATCACTTTATGTCATCCTATGATGAGGTATTAATGGGTTACTAAGGCACAAGATTCTATAAATAAGTTATTTTCACCTCATTTTACATCTCTTACAATCACACATCATATCCAAGAAATCTCTTCATTCACTCAAGCATTCAAGCACTTTACAACATCAAATCAAGCACTATTGAAATTTTTTGGAGAGTTGACATAATTTGAATGTTATTGTTTATCATTTCTCTTTTATTTTATTATTTCATTAAGGGTTTGATTACCATAGTGGGGTTTGACCAAGGAAAACCCCTATTTGCTAACCCTCAACCATTTTTTCCCTCTTGCATGTGTGTTTGTAGACCTATGTATGTAGATTTAACAAGAATTTAGGTGATTAAAGAGTGGTCAAGTCAACTAGGTACTTCAAGTCAAATCAACAATATTTTAATCTTAGAGAAGGTATTCTATTTGTTTCCTATAGAATTGACTCCAACAACATGACAAGTAGACATTTCCAGATTTGGTGTTGCAGAGTTGTCTCCTAATTTCTCAAAATTTTCAGTGAGGATTGATTCACCACTAGTTTCAAATGAGTCCCACCTTAAGGTTGGAAATCTAGGTTTTGTTAGACTTTGGATCCCGACATTCAAAAAACTAGTTCTCGACAATTTTCACTAGAAGCGGGACTAATTCGCCACCTTGGTCGACTGAGTCCCACTATTGATTTTTAGTAATTTCAGACAATATTCAAACCATTCCAGATTCCTCAAATCTTGGTCAGGTGCACTCTAATGTATTCTTTCTCTTTCTCTTTTGCATTTATTCATCTTTTAGTTCATTGTTTGCATATCACAGTGTTTTTTCCAACATAGCCTAAATCTTAGTTTTTCAATCAAATTCAGCCAAATAGATCATCTAATTGCACTTAGTTCTATTTTTTTAGCTTTAAAAACATGAAACAACATAATTTGAATGAAACCCTTAGAATTTTTGGCCCTACTTTCTCCTTTTAGGTAAAAAACCCTAGTAGAGCTAGAAACGTTCTTTGGTGCCAAAAATCCATGGTTCACATTCTTCTTTTCTTCCATGACATCTATTACAATAGTTTTCCTCTTTCTCATTTTCAAAGGGGACTCACCAATGATAACTTTCAACTCTTTATTATTGAAGTATGAACCCACTTCAAATTGTTTGGGTACAAACATACCAAATAAAAAAATTCTTTTCAACATGTGAAATATGTTCTACAAACACTTACATTATTTTCCAACAACTCCAAGTATCTATAGAATTGTTTCCCAATAGGAATATTGAATCCCCACACAACAATTTATCTTCCCAATAGGGAGTTCAAGAAGTAAAAAGCCAAGCACACAAGAAAAGATCCAAACCAAAAATGATTTCCCTCAACCAATGACATTTAGGCATTCTCAGTTAGATTTTCAAGTAATAGATTACACAAATAAAAATTCATTTTTCCCTTAACCATCATATGTGTAATATATACAACAATAGCTAAAGTTGAACCTTCACAAAAAAGATTTTATAAGAAATGGCATATGTGACATACCTTCCAGTGGAATCTATAATAGTTTTTATCAATAGATCTAGAGGATATTTATCAATGCCAGTAAGTCCCTCCACATCTTTGTATTTCATGGTTTTCTTTCCAGGGAGATCCCCAATACTGCATAAACTAGTAATCACTTTGATTGCTTCCTTCGTGATCAGGTGGGGTTTTTCCAACACAATACGACCATTCTTGAATTGAATAAAAAAAAAACAAGATGAACTCTTTATTAGAAAACCAAGGAAATTCTCCCCACAAATCCATACCTAGGGTTTTTGTAAGCTATAATTATTTTTCCTTCATCCTTAGTTCCATTTCCTTCATCTTCCTATGATCAAATTCTTCCAATTCAACTCCTTTCAACCTCAGTGGAATGATGCCACTTGATCCTCTATCCATTTTCATGCCTAACCTTCTTAATTTCATTATTCTTCAATCAATACTTCTTCTTTTTCCTTCGTAGACTGAAAAATAATTCCTAAGTATTCAAAATAATTTCTTCAAATTACTTTAGAAATGCTTTAGATTGCTTCGAGAATACTCCAAGATTCTTTTCAAACTCTGCAAGTGCTCAATTGATAAAAAATCCTTACAAATTTTACCCTATACACCATTGATTTCTCCTAAATCACATTAAATACATCAGACATTAAAAAGTTGCAAAAAAAATCTTTGTCAACACAGAAAACCCTAATTTAGTCTGCAAATCAACATGTCAACATGTTTTCTTCTAGTTTATTTTCAAAAACTTCTATTTATTCTAGTCTTTACAATACATCCTCATGCCAACCTCTAACACACCATTCATCTAGGGGTTTTTACATTTTTCTAATAATGCTACCCCTAAGACCATGCAAGGTCTAATTCCTAGAGGAGTTATCTATACTGGATGAGGGCACAAATGCATCAACAATTCCAGGTTATTCTTCTTCTTTCTTCTTACATATCTTATTCATCTCTTGCTTCATCTCTTCTTTGTTGATCTTCTTTACTAGTTCATTCTTTTCCATGGGAGTAGACTACTTTCCCTTCTTACTTCTGCAAATATTTGATATATGTCCAAGTTTGTAACAATTATAGCAGAAAACACTTTTCTGATAAGGTTGACTTCCATTACTTCTCAATCTACATTGATTTGCTTTGTGTCCAAATTTTTTACAGATGTAGTAGTATCCATTAAAATATGTTTTCATTCTACCGCCATTAAACCTGTTCATCATTTCTTGATTGATCATTCTTCCCTAAAATTTGCATTTAGTGGCTTTATGCCCAACCTTATTGCACAAAAAACATTGTCCAAAGAAAGAACAAATAAATTGATTCATCTTGCTTCTACATTTTGTTTCCTTGTGACCATATTTATTATAGGAAAAACAAATAACATTGAAAGAGGCATACCTTTGTGCATTAGGTTGTCTCACAGATGGTCTCCTTGCAAAATTTCTTGAATTTATTTTATGCTTCCCTTTTAATTGAGTCTTTTAATTGTCCTTTGTTCTTTTACCTATTTCATTTCCCAAGCTACCTTTTTCCTTTGTTTATGTCCTTCAAGTAGTTCTTCAAGTTTATCAAAGCTAGATCTGAAATTGTTCTCATAGAGTTTTCCCTTCTCTACCTCTACTCTCAAGTTTACTACCTCCTGCTCAAGTTTAGAGCACTCATCAAATTTTTTCTACACCATTGTATTCAGACATTCTTCAATTCTCTTCTTTTCTTCTACAAGAACTTCTAGTCTAATTATCTCTTGTTTTAGTCGCTCACTCACTTCTCTATGTCTTGAATTTTTTTAATTGCTCCTTGACCTTTTAGACACATTCATTAGCATCATCAACATTTTATTTCAAATCTCTATTTCCATTTTCAACATTGTGAAGATCCTCAAGTGCAGCCTAGAGTTCTTCTTTATCATCCATTTGATTAATCTTTAGGATCTTCTTGAAGTGGTTAGGCTCTATACCAAGGAACCAATTCTCTGATACAAATTGTTAAAAGGTGCAAGAAAACTAAGAGGGGGTGTTGAATCAGTTGTCACCAAATTAAACTCAAAACTTCAAAACTTAATTACTTCACAACCACAATGTTATGTTATTAAGTATGACCATCAAATGTAGACAATAGAAAGCAAAATCAACATAAAGAACACTAGATTTTATGTGGAAAACCTAATGAGGGAAAAACCATGGTGAGGATTAACTCACAATATAAAGTAGTTCCAAATTCAAATATATAAGGCTCACTTCCCTAAAGAGGACTATATGTCCGAATACAAAAGCTCACTACTTACAAGGAGGCTCACTTCCTACAAAATACTTACAAAATAAGATTGGGATTTATAACCAAAAATGAAATAAAAATATTGTGCCTAAAGAGTGTTGATACAGTTCTAGTGATGTTTAGTAGATTGACTTGACACACTTCATCATATTCACAATTCTTCACCTTTGCATTCACAACTACCTCATCAATATATCAATTTTCAAAAATCTATTCAACATATATACTCATTATATCCACAAGCATCAATTAGGTTGACCTAATTAGATGCATTTCTTATTCATCAAAAATACCATCTTGTCGGCTACATGCTTTCACAAAATGTTCCCAAAAATCAATTCAAACACTCAACACACTACATCATGTTGGCATAGACCTAAGATAGGTCATAAATATATATGTATAATAAAAATTGATTCACCATATCACAACTAATCAGTGAGGTTAGCCAAAAATAGACTTCATTGCAAAAGGTAATCAACAAAATAATGCTAATAAGTTGTACAAGCACTAGAGCACAAAATATTACAAGAATACATGCTTTCAACCACAAACCATTTCCCAAAACTACAAGCAACAATAATCAATCACGAAGGATTGTAGACTAAAATACTAGAGGGTGTAGCTTGAATATCGATTTAGATACTGGACCAAAATACCAAATCAGGCACTAAATTAGACTTGAAATCATAATCATGGTGATATTAATGACAATGAAAAACTATAGGGATAATCATTCTTCTTCATTCTTCAACATGGTTTTCATCTGTATTTCTAAATTTACCTCATCACTTATGTTGTGATATATTTTAAATGTTTCCTTGATTAGTCTACCTACAAGTGATTCTAACCCTTCTCTCCATTGTTTTAAGACTCTTTATTCGAGGCTAAGTTAGCAACATGGGGAAAGGTCGCGACCTATCTTACTGTCGGGGCATGCCAATAGGCAATGTGGTAGGGTTGAAAAGGTAGGGGAAGTGTGAGAAAATTCCTCATATAAATGGATTCTCACAATTATTTACCTCACTATGAGTCCCCATTTATATAAGGCATTTTATCATGCTACCCCTACCTTGTCAACCCTACCGAATTGGAAAACTAGTGAGGTCACTAGCTTGCCAATGTGGTAGCGTTGACAAGGTAGCAGCAACATATTCATGATAGAAATGGGGTAATGTGGCATGCCATTATTGTAATATAGGCTCAAAATGGAAGCATGCAAAATGAATTTGAATTTTTTGACAATAATGTTCTCATAGAAATCTATGCAAAATGTGGTAGCATTGAAAGGATACTGAGCTCACTAGCTTGCCAATGCGGTAGGGTTGACAAGGTAGGGGCAGTGTATGCCTCATAGAAATGAGGTCTCATGGTGATACAAGGGAAACATATGCCACATCACCATGAGACCCCATTTCTATGAGGCATATGTTGCCCCTACCTTGTCAACACTAGCACATTGGCAAGCTAGTGAGGTCACTAGCTTGAAAATGTAGTACAGTTGACAAGGTAGGGGCAGCGTATTCCTCAAATAAATGGGGTCTCATGGTGATGTACTAGGGGCAGCGTATGCCTTAAATAAATAGGGTCTCATAGTGATGTACATCACCATGAGACCCCATTTCTATGAGCCATACCCTACCCCTACCTTGTCAACCCTACCACATTGGAAACCCTATTGCATTGGCAAGCTAGTGAGCTCACTAGCTTGCTAATGTGGTAGGATTGATAAGGTAGGGGTAGTGTATGCCTCATCAAAATGGGGTAATGTTTCATGCCATGATTACAAGATAGGATCAAAATGGAAGCATGGATAAGGAATTTGAATTTTTTTACAATAACGTTTTTGTAGAAATATATGCAAAATGTGGTAGCATTGATAAGCTAGTGAGCTCAATAGATTGCAAATGCGGTAGGGTGGACAAGGTATGGGCAGCATATGCCTCATATAAAAGGGTTCTTATGGTGATGCTTTCCAATGCAGTGGGGTTGAAAAGGTAAGGCAACATATGCCTCATAAAAATGGGGTCTCATGATGATGTACATCACCGTGAGACCCCATTTCTTTGAGGCATACATTGCCCCTACATCACCGTGAGACCCCATTTCTATGAGGCATACAATTCCCCTACATCACCATGAGACTCCCTTTCTATGAGGCATACACTGTCCCTACCTTTTCAACCCTACCGCATTGGAAAGCTAGTGATCTCACTAGCTTTCCAATGCAATAGGGTTGACAAGGTAGGGTCACTAGCTTACCAATGTGGTAGGCTTGACAAGGTAGGGGAATTGTATACCTCATAGAAATGGGGTCTCATAATGATTTACATCACCATGAGACCCTATTTCTACAAGGCATACACTATTGCTAACTTGTCAATGCTACTGCATTAGAAAGCTAGTGATCTCTCGAGCTCACTAGCTTGCCAATGTAGTAGGTTTTTCAAGGTAGGGGTATTGTATGCCTCATATAAATGGGTTCTCATGGCGATGTACCATGTCAACCCTACTGAATTGGCAAGCTAGTGAGCTCACAAGCTCACTAGCTTGCTAATGCAGTAGGGTTGAAAAGGTAGGGGTAGTTTATGCCTCATAGAAATGGGGTCTCATAGTGATGTACATCACCATGATACCTCATTTCTATGAGGCATACGCTACCCCTACCTTGTCATGAGCTCACTAGCTTGCTAATTTGGTAGGGTAGACATGGTAGGGGCAATGTATGCCTCATAGAAATGGGGTCTCATAGTGATGTACATCACCATGATACCTCATTTGTATGAGGCATATGCTACCCCTACTTTGTCAAACCTACTACATTGGAAAGCTAGTGACCTCACTTGCTTGCCAATGTAATAGGGTTGAAAAGGTAGGGGTAGTGTATGCCTCATAGAAATGGAGTCTCATAGTGATGTATAGGTAAGGGTAGCATATGCCTCATAGAAATTATGTCTCACAGTGATTTACATCATCATGAGACCCCATTTTTATGAGGCATCCATTGCCCCTAACTTGTCAACCCTACTACATTGGCAAGCTAGTGAGCTCACGATCTCACTAGCTCGCCAATGTAGTAGGGTTGACAATGTAGGGGTAGCATATGCCTCATAGAAATGGGGTCTCACAATGATGTACCTTGTCAACCCTTCATTTGTTGGTTTATTCCTCATTTTTGTCCTTGGCATGGTGGATAATTTTACCTGTATCATGGTAATGAGACAAATATTAGTTCCTAAGAAATGAATCTATACAAATAAATGAAATATGTCATTCAAGGTGTTATACAAAATACTTACAATCATCCCATAGAATATTATTTCTAGCATAGACAAAGGTCACATGAATTTTTCTCGATGGAATTCTCAGTCGTGGCTGTGGCATGTTATGACAGAAGATGGTTATCAAAATGGAATCATGGACAAGTGCTGTGATTTTTGATATTACTATAGATATAAAATGTGGCAACCTTGACAAGCTAGTGAGTGTTTCACTAGCTCACCAATAGCTGATGCCAGGGGGCATTGTATTCTCATAGAATGGGGCCCCTGGCAGTGACAATACCATGAGACCCAATTTCTATGAGGAATATGTCTCCCCTACCTTGTCAACCCTACTGAATTGGAAAGCTAGTGAGCTTGCAAGCTCACTAGCTTGCCAATGTGGTAGGGTTGAAAAGGTAGGGGTAGTGTATTCCTCATAGAAATGGGGTTTCATGGTGATGTATATCATTGTGAGACCCCATTTATATGAGGAATACACTTCTCCTACCTTTTCAACCCTATTGAATTGGAAAGCTAGTGACCTCACTATCTTGTCAAGGCTACCACATTTTGCATACATGTCTATGAAAACATTATTGTCAAACAATTCACATGCCCTATCCATGCTTCCATTTTGAGTGTATCTTGCACTCATGGCATGCCACATTACCACATTTATTTAAGCCATTCCATCAGAAAAATTCATGTGACCTTTGTATATGCTAGAAATACTCTTCTATGGGATGATTGTAAGTATTTTGTATAACACCTTGAATGACATATATTTCATTTATTTGTATAGATTCATTTTTTAGAAACTAATATTTGTCTCATTACCATGATACAGGTAAAATTATCCACCATGCCAAGGAAACAAACAAGGAACAACCAAAAAATGAAGAGTATGAAAACAATAAAGAAAAACATAGAAACAGATTAAGACATATCGTGAGAAGAATAAATTGGATATGATTGATGAAAACAAGCCAATTGAAGAGGAACCTCAACCATAAAAAATATAAAAGGAATTGGCAGCAAAAAGGGCATGAATGTGAAAGCATCATGTTAAGATAGATTTGAATACAATAGTTGGAGACAAACCCTCTACCACAAGTGAATACAAAGGGACACCATTAAGCACAAATGAATATGGAGGGACACCATCTACTGCAAGTGAATATGGAGGGACACCATCTACCACAAGTGTATATGGAAGGACGCCATCTACCGTAAGTGAATATGAAGGGACACCATCCACCACATCTCAAGTTGAGAGCACATCATCACTCAGATTTGATGAAGGTATGCCATAATCCCCATGTGAACCTCAAGATATGTTGTCTATTCCACCTTTATCTAAGGTACACAATCTATCCCATCTCACTTAAATTTTAATGAAATTCATAATATTGAGAAGTATGTACCTAGGAGAAAACCACCTAGAATTTTAAATAAAAAGCCAAAGTATTTGATTAATATTGATGAGGAAATTTTGTAGCACATGGAATGTAAAATTTCAAAAAACACTTGAAGAGGATATGCTGATAAGTTTTGGGAATTATTCTTTGAAAGGCTAAATGAAACTGCAAGATGTCAACTATTTTTGAAATGATGTTGAGTATAAATTATAGAAACATCATGAATATTCTTGGGTTGAGAATATCAAATGCTTCAAGTGAAAACACTATTGTGAAGAATCTAATGGATGCTTGTGAGAGTGTGGGTAAGAGCTCACACTCAAAGGATAGTAATGTCACCCGACATGTCATTATGTTGACTTTGGTAAGTAGTCAAACAAGGAGAGCTCATCTGATTGGAAAGACAAGTGAACAAGTGAGAATTAACATAAAAACTTTATATCAAGAGCTTGTACCATAGAAAATTGTACCCTTTTCTTGACATGGGATTAATTCATTATAATTGGACTTAATGATGCCTTGATTCATGTATTGTAAGGAATTTTATGCAACCACACTAGTCTTGGACCCTTGTAAATTGAATATCACGCTTTTAACAATGTCTTGTAAAAGTGTTGTAAAGTGTCTTACCATACTTTCATGCTTTTCTAGACCTAATGAACCCCTTTCTCCATAATTCAACATTATAAAATGTGTTTAATTACATTATCATATCAATCTAGAAGGCTTACAACTTAAACTTAATGTTAAAATAGTGTTGTAATGTGTCTTACACATTCACATTGGTTCTTTCTACCTTCGTAGGCTATGTGGACCTCATTTTAGTGTTGTAAAGCGTATTAAATCA
>VDFB02137438.1:0-24153 GCA_007258455.2 Sequoia sempervirens
TTGAACGTAGGCAAGGCCATCATTGATGTGCCCCCAAGACACCCTAAGTTAGTCCTTTAGGAGTCCGTCATAATAAAATTTTCCATCTCTCATCTGTTCATATCTTCATCTTGTAAATGGGTCGAGTCAGTCGAACTACGTGGTCTCTACGCGTATAACGTAGGAAAGGCTTATCTTTGATTAGCCCCAAGAACCCTAGGATAGGTCCTTAGGTTAGGTTTTTGGTCATAAAGCTCTTGAAAACCCCAAAACATCCAGATAACTCGTAAAACCCCAAAAACATCCAAATATTTAGAAAACACAAAAACATTTGAAATTTGAAAATACAAAAACAATAGAAAACATTCAAAAAACCTAAAAAGCCTCAAATATCTTGGAAAACCCTAAATAGCCTCAGAAAATTGAAAACATAAACATTCGCATAAACTTTCAAAAAGACCAAAAAGCCCTTCAAAACATTTTTTAAAATACCAAAAACATTGAAATATTCCAGAAAATCCAAAACCACCCATCCCATCTCGCTTTCACCCGCAATAAACCTTCACCCATAATAAATCGATCGTCACCTTCAAATTTTGGTGAAACAAGTAGAAAAAAAGCATAGTAAGTCATAAAGTGAGAACCTAATCATCAAAATATAAAGTCTAAATCATAGGTAAATAAGTCAGTGAAGTTTATATCAATGGATCATATTAGCATCATCATCCTAACATCAAACAACATCTGACCAACATGTCCTAGGATGTATCCTTCCTGCGATGGACATCAGTATCAAATATCACCTTAGCTAAACTAAACAGGCAAGAGATATAGATAACACTAACTTTTTGTCTTTGATCTTTTCTTATGATTTATCATAATGACCCATTCCGAGGATCTCTCAATGATGTCTATCAAAAGGATTTAGAGAGAAAGGAATGGGTTCATCAATCATTATCTTTCGTTTGCTATGCTTGTGGGTACTCTTGTAAAATAGTCTTGGCACATACTTGCTTGGTTGTGTGTAGGAAGGTCGTTTAGGGTACGTTGTTGACTATTGTGTATCCTTTGGTCCAATATATTTTAATCTTATAACTTACATTCCAACAAGGTTTTCATATGTCAAGGTGTGAACAAGAACTATCCTATTTGTTTGTTGATTCAAAGTCCATTACACTAGATATGTCATCCTGGTTATCAATACCTTAATGCATCGTATCTATGTGTTATTGTTACTAAATTTTCACCTACCACCAGGGAGCTTAGTCAACATTGTTATATCTAAGGTGAAATTGCCAATTATGTTCAAGTGTTGTTTTTACATTATGTTCATTATTCATTAAGTCACAGTTGTGCATTAGAAGAGACAACCGATGTGTTATTCAAATATTCCGTAATTAAATGAAGTACAAAATTACATATAAACAACAGCATTTTAAATGCTTTCATTTATTTCATGAAAAGATTATATTTGCATAGCTTCATTTGATTGCAAGAATCGCACGATTAAGCAACATTGCATTTAAATGCATTTTCTTTTAGAAATGAAAAGCATAAAAGATGAAATCAAATATCTACACAAGCCATGGATGTGACTGTCACAATGCACCATTAATAGTACACTACACTATTGGAGATGCAAAAGAAAAATCACATAAGTAAATGACATAATCATCATTGCCTATTTTGGCTAATGGTCGATGATGAATGGTGCACCTTTGTCTTCTCAAGTTCTGTCAACCTGTAAGAGAAAAGAGAGGGGTGTTAGTGGCTCTGATTATGAAGAAACCTATATGAGTCATCAAGAATAGTGCAGCCTACTATTAATTATACACTGAAGCAATCAATGAAGTACAAAAGATATGAGGTGAAGAAGGAATGCCAACATCATCATCATATTCTATTTTTTATGCTAACATGATTTGTTTCTTTGTGCAGATATAGGTAAAATCATGAAGCTGATCATTATTCGAAGACCAAGCATGTGGAGAAAAATGAGCTCCCACAAGGGTAGAGCTCGGCATGTTCCCCTTATTCATTACAAGTGCACTGATTTAAAGATTACATCATCATATATTCATCAAAAGGAGTGATACAACTGAAAGAGTAAAGCATAGTTATCTATCGAGATATTAAACCAACTATGCATTCATAACAATCAGGTTAATGTTTTCTGAAGGCTATAGGTGAACAGTGAGTTTAACTTGCTCAATTAATTCAGTTGAGTACATTTATATCAAATATTCTTGTATAGTTCACATTCTGTGTTATTTGTTCATCATAATCATATATGTCATGCAAGGTTCAGTTCATCAATTTTCGTTTCACAGCCAAGGACAGTGAATAGGCATACATTATGCCTTAGTGAAGGAGTTTTGTTTCAATTTTCATCATGAGAACATATTTAAAGAATAGTTTATTAAGTGGAGCATAAAAATGCATGAAGAGTGCTAGGTTGAAGCCCAAATAGTGTGAAATAATGGACAATGCATTCAAGTAATAAATGAATAACTAGTTCCAGTTTGACTGGTAATATAAGTACAACATTAAGGGTTTCGAGGTGAGAAATGCTCATTCCAAAAGATGTTTTGGAAGTATTAATCATGCACTCAAAATGCACTGAATTAATCAAGTTAGTTCACCAGAACTACAATGTTTAGTTAAAAGTTTACGCATAAGTCCAAAAGACAAAAAGCAAATGTTGTATGGTAAAAGTTAAGGAATCCAAAAAGGAACAGTGCGATTGCAAAGGAAAGCAGCATGAAGTCAATATTTAAGTAATGCAAATAGCATATACATTTCCAGAATTTTATGAATCTGTGGTTCTTTTCCTTCACAAAAGAGACAAGTATAGAAATATAGAGATGATTCAATGAGGTGTACTGAATGTGCAGATATTTTTATATCACAAATGAGTTACATGGTGGGGATTTCACATAAAGTGCAAAAGAAATAATGGGTCAAACTTATAAATTGAATGCACAACAAATATTTATGTTTTTTGTATACCCACGTTGGGGTTTCAAGTGAACGATCTGTTTTTCATTGTTTCGAGTTGGGTGTGTTATCAGAATAGCAGAATAGGGTTCTATATAGTCACAGCCTTGTGATGGTTTTTAGTAGTGATGCAATAAAGATGCATTCTTTTCATAGATTTCAAATACTCATATGGAGAGAACTGAGAAGGCGGAATGCCATGGTGAGTTCAGCCTAATTGAAAATAGCAATATAATTTCTTGCTTATTCTTTCAAGCATACCTAGAATTTGAACGCACAATCAAATATACAGATTTTGTTTCCCATACACCAATGTGGGGTCTTGTTTCTAAAAGCAAAGAATACAGCTGACAGTAGTACCCATGAAGGGTATTGTTCAGATTTGAAGCAAAAAGGAATTTTATTCTTGGGTTGAGCTTCAAAATCTTAAAACACACAAAAATGTGCCATTTCCAGTGATACCCATGATAGGGTTTGTATAAGAACCAAAAAGTTTCAACTTACAGTGATACCCATGAGAGGGTCTATTAAGTAATAACAAGAATTAATGCAAAGTAGTGGTGGTCGATCTCCGCAAGAGAAATCAGAATAGATACATTTTCTTCAAAATGTACTAATACCCATGTCATTCTTTTGTTTCAAAGGTGTAAATAAACAAATGGTCTTTTGTGTCAAGCTCAAGAAAAGCTTTAGATGTCAAGATTCATATCAAATCCATAACCTGTCATAGAAAATATAATTTGTAGGTTTGTTTGAATGAAAATAGCAAAGAAGGATAATGGCTTACCATTGTGCGCTGGCATAATATCAAAGGAGCCTCATTTGAGTTCACAATAAGCCTTCAGGATCAGAACTCGAGCTTGTGTAGAGGAACACCGAAAGACCCAGATAACAAAACAATAAGCACGAAGAGTAAAAACAAATGCATTGGATACTGTCTCACTTGTGGCTAAAGTCTCAAAGGACAAACAGGAAGCTCACCTTGTGTGGACAGTAAGTAAAACAAAACCCTTGAGCAAGTTCCCTCATGAAGTTTTCCAGACAAAATCTTGAGTTCAAGATCATACAGGTCGGTCGGTAAAGAGAAAAGCACATAAATGTAAAGGAAGTCAGAAACCACCATGAATAGGCCACGACCTTAATGATTTTCTTGCTCTTTAAGTGGAGTAAAGAGCTATATTACAATAAACAAATCAAGCTTACCAGTCAGGATTCGGTTATCTAAAGATAGTGGTAAAGACTCTCGAGCATGTAGATTCTCAAACTGAGCTCAACCATCATGGTTGTGTGCTCTCAGGTAGAGCTCATTTTCTTCAAAGTGTTGAATGAGGATGAAATGATTTTAGGGTTTGACCACCCTTTTTCTCATGCCCTAATTCGACCCAATACTATTATCATATGGAATATTCATATTTGTCAACAAGCATGTGTGTTAATTTGAATGAGGGTTATTCTGCTTCATATTTTATTCAAGGTCTGAAGTTTAATGTATATGAGGGGGGCCCAAATTATATGCCTAGAGATGTGTTTAGAGTCTTTAGGGTTTGAGGCTAGCACTAATCGTATGCCTTAGGAAAAATTAGAGACTTGAATACCTTGTGTTATTGCTTTGAGAGAAAAATGAGAGTATGGGTGTTGAAATATGTTATGACCTAGGGATAGTTTTTGATCATTATCTATTTAGGGTTTATGATTTAATTGATTTTAGATAAATCAATTGGAGATATTGATGAGAGAATAATTATTATATTGATATTTTTATGATTTTTTGAGAAGATCAAAGCATTGTAATGGAGAGATAAGAATGTTTTTCTTTTTTGCAAAAGATTTTATAATCTTTTAATTGCAAAAATAGACAAATTGTAAAATCTGCAATCTGTAAAAGCGAGAATCGTAAAGCAATCTCTTATAAAATTGTTTTATGATTTCTTGCTATTTTAATGATTATATTGACTTCTTCTCTTAGTCGGTTTGAGTCTTATCTTGGAGAGATAAGGTGTTTTTGGGATTTTAAAATAGATTCAGCCTATTTTTAGAGCTTGACAGTTTGATCATAAAAGCAATATGCTTTTTTCTGCTTTTATGCAGTTTTTGAGAGCAGTTTGAAGCTTTTTTCCTTGAGCTTCTTTGTGAGCTCAGATTAGGGTTTCTTGAGAGTTATATCTTTGAAAAGACTTAGTATTTTTGCTCTCCTTCTCAGTTCAGATTTTAGTTCCTACTCATACACATTTTTGAGCTTGTGAATCCTTTTTGTACTCAGTTTCAGATAGACACTCTTTCAGTTTCAGTAATACAACAGAGTTCTTTCCATTTTCTTGTCTCAAGACTGGTAACAACAGTTTGATGCCTTTGTGTTTTCAAATTTGAAGCCTTAATGTCCTGCTTTTATGAGTTTTCTGCACAGGATTTCATGTTTTCAGGTTGTATGATGTATTCGATGTCCGTGAATCTTCATATGAATTATTGATGAAATCATGTATCGATGAGATTGTGAGAACTATTGTAATAGAGAAATTGTTGTGAGTGGAAAAATTTGGTTTCTTTCAGAAATAACAAGTTAATCATCAGTAGTTTTAAGTTTTGATTTTAGTCCATCCTTCTATCCCTTTTCCCTCAGAATATCTTAGAGTAAAATTTATCATTCAGAGAACCAGCTCACTCTGGAGATTCCTTCTTCATTCAGATCACCCACATCTGAAGAAGGTTTCCATGTTTCAGAGATTACTAAATCTTGCATTCAGCAGGGTGCAAATCTAATTGACAATGCTTATTTCAAATAATAAGGAATGATGGAAATCCCAATCTTGAAATGTGAGCAACTCATCATCCTCATTTCATCCTAATTTTGTATTGTCTCATCATCATCTCTAATAAAGTCTCAATGGATTATAGACTTGTTGGATCTTTTGAAGTAATCATTGAAATCAGCGGTTGTTCATTCTTTATTCTTCTATCTTCTCTCCACACTAACCTGGTATCATGATAGTCAACAAATGAATCATCAATGCATCCACCTTGCATCCACAAACCATCAGCATACATACATTTCATAATCATAGCATGTTATCATAGTATCCATCAGCATAATCATTACATATCATATCATACATTCTGCATTATCATTTGAGTTGTGATGAATAATATAGATTTTTTATTCTAAGAATCTTAAATCATTGCATATCATAAGCATTTGCATCCATACATCCATATGCATACATAATCATCTCATAAAATGCATAGAAAATACATATCATTTGCCTCCATAACATTTGCATCACATATCATTCATTCCATAACATATCATTCACTCCATAGCATATCATGAAAAGATACTAAAAAGGAACACAACATTGCATCCATATCATATCATGATCATCGCATATCATATAGACATAAGTAGAGTGCATCCATACATAATATAAGCATCTCATATCATATACATCCATAAACATGAAATAAGATGAATACATCGTGAATCATCTGTATCTGTATCATATATATATATAAATGAATATCATGGTACAAAATATAGATCAATGTATGTATAATGATCAAAAGTACAATATCCACGAGGCTATCAAAAAGGAGCCCATGAATGTATATCTGTGATAAAGAATTAGTCAATAAAATCAAAAAGTGTTTGTACATCGAAGGCTAGCCCTGATGGCTGTTACCCTCTTTGGCCTACCTCTTAGGTTGATCCTCTGCTCTCAGTCGTGCATCACTATGCTATGAAAAATCAAGTTGTCTAAGTGTCTACGATACATCTCGGTGGTAGTGCTACCTGTAATATGCAGCCTTTATAATAGCCTCTTTGTACAACCTCACTGAAACTATCCTACCAAGAGTAGCCACCATCATAGCCTCTATCTGTTGGCATTGGGAAACCTCCTAGTCTCTCTTTGCAGTCACGGCCTGTACCTACTGTAACGCCTAATCTCTCTCGGCCATAATGGCAACCACCTATTGCCATGCCTAGTCTCGCTCAGTAGTAATACCCAAAATCTATTGGCGGGCCTGATCCCACTCACCAATCAAAGTCTGCACTTGCTGCTGCAACTATTGAATTTGTGCATCTCTAGCATCTGGTGGTGGCAATTCCAGTGTTGCCTGTTATTGTGGTCCTTTATTTCCACCCTTTTGCTAAGGAGGTTGTTCTCTGATCAGTGGAGCCCCCGGAACCTGACCATCCTGGCCATCTTGGCCACCCTGTCCCCTTCCTCTGGCGCCCTGCCTCTGGGTCTCCCATATGGAGGAGAACCCACTGGATCTGTCAACTATCTCATGAGTTGGAATGGTCGGTCCCGCATCATAGGCCCTAACCCTAATCATATGCAGGTGTAGTATGTGCTACTGCCTAACCCTAATCATAGGCCCAAGGTTGAGCCACTAACTGTCTGAAGCTCTCGACTGCCTCATGAGCTGGAATGGTTGGTCCCCATGTGGGAACCTCTCTGGCTGACCTAGTAAAAATGGCCCTATAACCATCATTTGGTCTATCCTGGACCTCTCTAAACTTTCATGCCACCCTGTCTGGTAAATATCACTCAATAATGGTGTTCTCGCAACCCTATATATATTGGGTCTTCCTGGCGAAGTATAATTATTGCACATTATCAAACCATGGTGGCATTTGTAGCCACAGGCATGAGGGCACTAGCGTAAAATTTCCATATCATCAATGACACATTGCCAATATGAGAGTCTAATCTGTCTGATGTGCCTTAGTGTAATAGCACCTGTACCAACAGATCACAGGATCATTTGGCTTGACATCTTCCATCTAAACAATAGGTTAGAACATGGCGATATGCTCCCATGCCCAAATATGAAGCAGAGTCACCCCTACACTAATGGCTCTCCCATCATAGTAAACAAAATTGTGCATTTCATGATACAAAGAGGCCAGCATCATGGGTCCCCATGTAAAGAGTGTCCTCTTGTAGAGCATTTGATGCCACGTCAAGTCCCATCCTAGGTTGAACCCTCTGCTGTGTCTATTAGAAGCAACCAAACCTGAAATAATGGCTGCAATGATCAATCTAAAAGTGGGCACATGACCTCTATACATCTTGAGGTCGATCTGTGATGTCACCAAGGCAATTTCCTCAAGCTCCATCACCTCGTGATAGGCGTCAAATCTGGAATCAACATCATATTCACCATGAATCGGCAAACGAAGGATACGTCATACATTCTCCAAGGCTACCGTCACCTCGCCTATCGGAAGGTGGAATGACGAAGTCTCACTATTCCATCTCTTGAACAGACTAGTCATCATCGCTAGATGTGTTTGGATGACGAGTGCATATGCAACATACCAGAGTTCGATCTCTCTCAGGTGCTCCTCGCCCAACTCTAAAAAATTGCTCAATCTCTCCAACATAGTGGGTCTATGCTCGGATGACATCAGTGGTGGAATGACCTCCTGCATCCATGAAGCACACGACATTAGGAAATCAAGGAAATTTGACTCAATTTGAAATTTACAGCTCAAAAATCACAATAGCGTCGCTATATTCAAATTTCAAATTGCAACACCCCAAGGAATTTCAAATTACAAATCACAACATGTGTCTCTGGATACACCAGCGTCATGTTTAATCTTTGGCAAACCCTAACCCTAATTTCTAAATCGGCAGGAGCTTCACTATACAAGTATGTGTTGCATTTTAAAATTAGAAACCCTAATTTTAAATCGTGACTAGCGTCGCCATATACATATGCATCGCTATAATTCATTTCAACCTCACCGATTTCAATTTGGTCATCGCTATATAGTGACATCGCTAAAGTTTAAATTTCAAAGCATAATAAATGCATCAAAAGGTCAAATTTCAAATCAAGTTTGGAGTTACATACTAGTGGTCCTACACCTGGAAGCCGCTGGAACTCCCAAACTCGATCGAAGATGTGCCTAGGAAGCTCTCGTCACGCCATTTCGTCAGAGGGTCAGAGCTCAAAATTGCAAGATTCTCTCAAGTTTGAATGCACAAATGAATTGAAAGTGACCCTTCTTAGCTTATTTAAGCTAGAAAATTAGGGTTTTTTTCCCTAATTTCATCTTCAAGCTAGGTTTTATCATCATTTTCACTAATTTTTCCAAATTGGACCTTATTTTGCATTGTTTTTTGCATTTTTGGCATAATTCTTGCATCCTGGACCCTTGGGGAAACTTTTAACCTTTATCAAGAAATCAACCCAAAATTCAAAAAAATTGGCCGATTTCTCAAGGGGGCGGGTAATAAACTTTATCCTTTAGCAGTGGAGCATCTAAAAAATCATAAATTTTTTATTTTCTGATTTAAGCAGTAGTTTTAATCTGAAGAGCATTATTCTTTGAACCAAAGTAGCAGGTACCTTGCTTCAAAGAGGGGCAAAATGTAGACACTAAAAAATGTCCTAAACGATATCATACACTCGAAACAAATTTACTAACATCATTTCCTCTCAAACCCATCCTCTTTTCGCTTAATTGATTAAATTAGCCTAACTATTTAATTAATTGCATCATTTTCATCCATTAACCTAATTTATCAATTCAGGTTAATTCATCCCCCTTTGCTCTAACATTTCATCCTATTAAATTAAATAAATTGAAACATTTAATTTAATTCCCTAAGTCATCTTATTTAATTAAATAACCCTAAGTTATTTAATTAAATATTATTTCATCTCTCTCCCCCATTTATTAAATTATTTAATTTAATAAATATCACTTTATTCCTCCAAATCTCCTAATTGCATGATTAAACTATTTTTCCTCTAAAAGGGAATATTCCCTTAGAATATTCCTTATCCCCTTTTTGCACAATTAAGAATTTATTTTAATTTGCAAAATGTCTTTTTCCTCATCCAAATGAGTATTCCAAAAGAATATTTTTATTCCTCCATCATTTGAAAAAGTGATATTTTCACTTAGCTTCTTAAGCAAGTTTTAACCTTTAACCTTTTGAACAAGTCACCTTTGACCAATGTGAGTAGGTCAAAAGTGTGTTTGTTTGAAGCAAATGTGAACCCTTGATTAAATCCCATCATATGCATTATCATTTGTTAATAAGAATCCATGATTCATGCCTCTCATCTCCTTCATCCTTAACTGTTGATTGATCTTTTTGATCTCAACCCTCCATTTCTCATTTGCACTCCTATAAATAAAGCACTATTTAGAGACAAATTTCTTTCAATTCTAAACTTATGTTGTTAAACTTACTTATATCCACACTCATCTTTTACTCACTTTTAGTTTGTTTAAGTTTATTTTAGTTGCATAATAACTTAAAGCATCCATTATTGGCTTCCATGCATCCATCTTAGTTTGTATATGAATTAGGTTTTCCATATTTTAGCTTATATTATCTTATAAATTGCATAATTAGTTCATTTTTAGCATAAAATCATGTTAACTTAGCTCACATCATGTTTAATTTAGCATAAACTAGGTTTTCATCCATTTATCACAATGGTTTCATTGGTTCTCTTCCATAGAATCGATTGAAACAAGATCACTAATCACGGGATTGGGAAAGGGTCATTGTTCCACATCAACACGACACAAATTCCAAAATAGGATAAGTTTCAAATAGGTTGGAGTAGGAATTTAATTGTTTTCATAATTTGTAACTTTCAGTTTGTATAAATGCTTAGTTTAACTTTTCAATTTGAATGATCTTGTTTAGTAGATTGAGGTTTAGTGGATAAATTGTGCTTTGATCCATCATGGATCAAGCGTGATCGACCCACCCTGACGATCCTCGTCTCACAAAACCCATGCTCCTATCTAAGCATATTCCCAAGTCTACACAACCACATCTATCTCATCAAAGGAATGCAGAGCATTCCAATAGGCCTTCATCAACACTTTTCTCTGCTAGACCATAAACCGAAACTTTGTCACTTATAACTTTCAATGTACAAGGTGTAATGAAATGAATTCTTGGATATAAAACCTTCACTTCTTGACCATCTTATCTTCTAAACTGCAAGACTAAATCTTGCTTTGCAGAAGGATGTAGACCAAAATACCATGACTCTATCTTAGAGTATATACTATGAATGCCTTAGCAAAACTTCTATAATATATTTCCATGTGTGCTACACCAAATAGGAATAATACCAATGTAAACATATTGTAAACACATCATAACAGTGTACCTACCTTTGCATCACACTTAGACACCAAAATGATCATCATTCTTTGATATACTATATTGTCAGCTATATCAATAGATATCTCTACACTTCCAAAATCTCCAGAGTATATACAAAATTCAGCATACATTTAGCATACACATTTGACATTAGTGACAACCAATATTGAGTTGACATAAATGAAAACACTTATTTCCAACAATCTCCCCTTTTGTCATTGATGGAAACACCATATATATCTACAAGACTTCTCTCCCCCTTTGACATCAAGAGAAAAGGGCATGATATCTTCTACTTTTATCAGCCCAAAAACTATATAAACCCCCCTTACTATATGATTTTTATAAACAATACTACCCTTGAGATGGAGATGCCCAAAATTGATGCTATGTACAAAGTATTTTCAATCAAATAATCAAAAAAATATACTGCACTTCTCCACAAAATTGTACAAAGACAAAATTATCTTATTTAACCTTTTCAACTTCTCTGGAAGGTAGAATATTCTTGTAGATTATCTTAAGATACTTCAGAATTGTAACCCAATTTTCTTTTGTTGAGGTGAGAATGTGATTCTGGAATTTAGACTACATACATAAGTCCTCAACCTCATCTACACTTTCTAGAGCTTTCATTTCCTAACCAACATTTTTTGCTTCATTGAGTAATCCAGATAATGAAGCAAGTATCAAGCTTATTGCTTCCCTTAACTAACCAAACTGATTCTTTATTTGATCTGTCTAGTCTAGAAGCAAAGAAAATTGTGCATGAAGGTTTTCTATTTGAGCCCTTATTGATTAATCTTTATCTTTTGACAAAATATATGTTTCAACCAATTGAGTAACTTGTGACTCAATGGATTCAATCTGACCTTTGATGTTCTTGTTGTAGCTTGGCCATTTCAAACAAAATTGATAGTGTAGTGACTTCATCAACACAATTCTTGAACATTTTCAAATTTTCTTGCAATTTATTGTGTGCACTAGCACATCAATCAGATACTTCAGCCATTATCTTCTTAGTTACCCTTATCAAAGCCTCTTGCTTTGCCTTTGGCTAAATGTGTAAAGAATGATCCATTAAAAGCTTCAATTTTTGTTTCGGAGGCAAGGAAGAACCTATGTTCACCTCAGGTAAACCTTCTTGAATGATCTTCACATCATCATCAATCAATTCACTCTTCTTCACATGTTCTTCTAGAATTTTCTTTCTTGTAGAATCCTACAGAATGTCTCCAAGTTGTAGCTTATGGAGGGGAGAAATGTTTGATAAGTCAACTTGACACTCATGCATGGGAATCTATAGAAGCTAGGGTGTTACCATAGGTTGAAACTACATTTTCATTCCTATTAGGTCCTTGAGAGAATCTAAAGGTGAAGAAATCTGACCTATGTCCACAGAAGCATCTTGCCTCTCAACTATCTTCCCCTTTGCATCATCTTTCCTTTGCTCATTATTCCCTAAATTCTCTATAGGAATATTATGTTCTTTTCCAGAATCAATGTTTTCTAGAGAAGGGACACCCACTTCACCTTGCTCTCCTACACATTGTGCACCAGTATTCACTGGAGGATTCATATTTCCCTTAAAATCTAAAATATCTATGTCTTGAGTAGACACATCAAGTATATCTTGCAGGATAATGTCATCTAGAGGAACTTGAACCTCAAAAGTTACCTCAACATTCTTCATTTTGTCAAGGATCTTGGATATCTTTTCTTCCATCTCTTACTCTTCTTCTTTTTCTATTTCCATATCGGAGACAACTTCTTGTATTATAGAGGGTCCTTATACTTTTTCCTGACTAAATATGTTTTTCTCATTTGTATTTTCTAGATTAGGCACTTGTGGATCAACATTAACTTCACTGTGTAATGTATTAATGATATTCTTTGTTGCATCTTTAGTCTCACTCTAGATCTTCCTTTTGACATCTTCATCCATGCTCATTAACAAATCTATTCTTCTTTTAGTGAAAATCTCCTTGGCCTGTCTCCTAACAATCTTTTATTTTTCTTCCTAGAAGACAGAGATCCCAGATTTGTCAATTGCTTGTTGTTTCCCTTCTTCATTAGTCTTGATTGCTTCTTCTCTTCTCTGTCTCAGAGCCTCAACAAGTCTACCTAGAGATTTGTTAGCAATGTCACTGAAGGGAATGTTTTGCATGAGCATATATTCAATTCCAACCTTCTCAATCATCTTTTTGTCTTTTGAAGGGACATCCAGATGTAACTCCATAGTACTATCCAATAGGGTATACCCAATAGTTTCATTCAGGATGGGCCCAAAATAAAGAGGTTCATGTGTAACCGGAGGGGTTTACTCAGTATCCTCTTTCACAATCTTCTTACCTTTCTTCTTTTGTAATGAGATATCTTCTTCTTCAATCTCTTCAACATCATCTGATTCTTCCTCATTTGTCTTCCCTCTCTTTGCCTTTTGTTTAGGCCTAGTATTCCAAACTTTAGTGGCCTTCTTCTCTGGAGGAGTTGCAAATGTAGCTTTCCTTTTACTACTAGATGTTTGTGTAGAATCAAAGGGCTATGGAGTAGAGACAATAGCAAGAGAGGATCTATTGGATCTCCTTAGACCTTGATTGGTTTCTAGAGGAACATATTTGACTTTGGAAACCCTTGTAGGGGTATCAGATGTAGACTTTGAAGAAGTACCCAATATCTTTTGAAGCTCATATTTATCTTTTATCTTTGAATATCATGGAGCACCTATCTCTTTAAGCATCCTTTCCACTTTCTTTTCATTGGCTTCTTCTCTCTCCTTTTGGTAAATCTCATCCATGATTTATCTATATGTACCAAATCCTTTTACTTTGTGATCATTAGGTTTTGACAACAGAATATCTCTATAACCCTGTACGAATTCATGTTCAACCTCATAAGGAAACTCAAGGATCCATGAGGTTCTAGGCTCCATTGCGTCCATGAAATAATTATCCTTGTTCACCAAAAAATTTACCTCATTCTCATACTTCCAAACCAAACTAGATGGTATCCTATATCTTCTTGGCATCTCAGTTTGCAAGTTCTTGAAAAATCCCCAATATAAAGTAGTGTATGCTTCCTTATTCTTAAAAAATTTCATATGTTATTTGATTTGTGTGCTACCAGAGTGAATTTGTCCCAAATCTCACCAATAAAACTAGGTAACTCATTTAAAAAGAAGAAATTAAGGCATATAATCAAGGAACCAAACCTAAAATTACAATTGGTTTCTTTTGTCCTCTTCAATTTCTCCATTAGCTACTCTCTCAACAACTCACATAGGTCGAAGTTGGCACCTTCTTTTACCATTTGATTTGTGGTGTGAATTACAATGGGGATGGTAGACCCTTCTCTATTTATGAAGTAAATATTATATGTGTTATCCTCGAATCCAGTTGCGCTTGATTCATGGGATAACCCCTATGAAACTTGTATGTTTCTTAGTCCCATGCACTCTAAGAACATAAAATAAGGTGAATTTTAATTTTCTTTTACACGCGTTCTTGAGCCTCAAGTCATCCTCTTGAGCACTTGTTTCTCATAGTTTTTCAAAAAGCTTAAAGATGAGTATTTTGTCATTTTACATTTTTTCAGAGTTATAAAAAAAATTTCCCATGTAATGGTGTTGTTTTAAAGCATCCCTACATGAGATGTTAGAAAAAATTTAGATGTGTAGTGGAACTAATTTTCAGCACCACTACACAATTTAACTTCTTTTTAAGGGTGCATAAGTGGGCTTTTTCAGCACCCTTACATTTGTTTGTGTTTTTGAAAAGTGCAAGAGTGGACTTTTTCTCTGCCCTTGCATTTTCCTTCTCTCCACATGCATGAAATTTAATTAACCTTTAGTTCATTAATGATGGTTCATTAATGGTTTTCAAATGGCTTAAGTCAATTTTAATCTTTTTTTTATATGTGAATAATTTTATTGAATAGAAAAAGATATTACAAATATTGCATCATTTGTCATATCGATGATGAACAAGAAGCTCAGCCCAAATGACTCTCGGGACAGCCCCAACGACCATAGATTTACACCTAAACTAGCCATCCACCAAACAAGGGAAGCCAAGGACTAACCCATAATTTGAAAATACACAACAAAGCACTTTGTTTGTTTTTAAAACTTAGCAATTCTGCCACCCAACCCAAACATCCCCCAACATGACGCCCATCACCCAGCAGCTGTGGGGGGAGGAGGATTTATCACCCATCCCACACCTCATTGATTCGAGTAACTGATACCCCATCCGCACCCTCATTTTCCAGTTTCTCTGCCATCTCATTAGCCTCCCTGAACACATGTCCTACTAAAAACTCCTCCAAACCGCCTATTAAGTTTCTTGCCTCCTCGATGAGCGCTTGTAATTTCGAATTCATCATCTTGTCAATTTTCAAAGCCTATATTACTATCATAGAATCACCCTCTATCTCCACCCTTTCCAATTTCAACCATCAACATAGTTTTAAGCCACTGACTAGTGCTCTGATCTTAGCCTCTGAGTTGGTTCCAAAAGGTAATGGCACAGATCTCTCCGCCACCACCCTCCCCACATCATCCCTAATACACCACCCAAGGTTGAATTTCCCTGTGTTACCTCTGGATGACCCATAAAAATTTATCTTGTACCAACCCTTTCTCGGTGGGCACCATTTTTCCTCTTTCCTTGTAGCCTGCTTCCCAACCTTCTTTTGAGCCCTGGGTGGAGGAAAATTTAGGCCAAACCAACCAAACCTCATTTTTGCATCCTAGTCTGAGAACCGCCCATCTTCAAGACTCTTTTGGGAAACCCTTCCATTCACAACCTCCATAATAACCGCTTCCAGTTTGTTGATGAATGTCAAAAATTCCCAAGTTGTACCTAAGAACAACCTCATGTTTTGTTCCTTCCATACTTCCCAAACCACCAGGGAAGGACTCACCACCCACAGCTTGTGAAAGAAAGAGTCCCTCCAGAGCACTGGATAAGCTGAAAAGAAGGCAACAATTTCATTAGGTAGAGCCCCACTAAAACCTAATCTGGCACAAAGCCACTTCCAACACACTTATGCAAAGGGGAAACTGACCAAAAGATGGTTTATGTCTTCCTCCACCTTCCAACACATTACACATCTAGAAGGACCAAAATAGCCTAGTTTCTTGAATTTTCCACTGTTAAGATTTTGTCTTCCATAGCCGCCCAAGAAAAAATCCCAACTTTTGGTAAGCACACTCTATCCCAACATAAATAAAGTGGAATAGAAGAGCTTTCCACCTTAGATTCATGAATCTTGAAACCATCTTTTGCCACATACTAGCCTGTAGACTCCAACCCATATTAATCTGTCTTCACTATCATGGATCTTTATTAACCACTTTCCAAGATCCGAACATAGCAGCAAGACCAAGTTAGGAGGGATGAGGCCCGGCTCAAGGTACTTCCAACTAAAATCAGGGACCCCATCCACAATGGCTTATTCCACATAGTCCCTAACTGAAGACCCCCATGACTATTTTAGTATTATTTTTGCTTGTAAGTTGATTTTAATCTTATTTATGATTGTTTAGTTTTATTTTCATCACTCTTCCTTGCACGATTTGATGCTAAACCTTCTTCATTTCAAAGTGCGGATTTTGTTGGTGGATTTTTATCATCTTCCCAGTCTAGGGTTTGCATCTAGTCTTCATTTTTCAAGTGTGTTTCTTCCTTTTTCTTCTACCTTTCTTTATTAGGGTTTCTATAGATCATTTGCTCTGAATGTTCTTCTAGATCTAAGCAATTATTTTTATTTGAAATCATGTTTTTTTATCATTTTTATTTCCTTTCTTCTTTCAGTTTTTGTTGTCCTTCTCCTACATTTATGTATGCCCTAGCTAAAGACGTTTATGCTTATGGTAGTTTTGGTTGTTCAATTTTTTGTTTTTAAATACCTCTACTAGGCTTTCCCTTGATCTTTTCGGTCATCGAAGTCTTAAACCCCGATCGTTTATCAAATTGTTGGTCATAGTCATTTTCAAGGTTCATTTGCAGTGTCGATGATTTTTACCGATATTGCATATGAAGTTCTTTCCAACTACATGCATAAGCACTTAAAAATCCTGCCTTTGCAAACCCATATTCTTCCCTCTGTCAAAATCCTTAAGGTGTTATATAGGTGGAGAAAATCGCTGCTCCTACAAAAATGAGATCCCCAAAATGCAGGGGTGGTAAATTTTACTGCCTATGGATGTAATTTATAAGCCCTTCCAATGTGTAACAACGAAAAAATTGTCCGCCTTTGCATATCTACTTTGTCCCAACTTACACCAAGTCCCAAGATGTAGAGGCAGGGTTTTTCACCACACCTACACAGAGCAAACTTTTCAAAGAGATGCGCAAGTGCTGAATTTTAGTGTCAATGCATAAAAAAATCAAGTCCCTAAGATGTAGAAGCGCTAAAATTCCCTGTCAATGCACAAAGTTCTTCCAACATTTCAAAGCGATGTAGAGGCATCCTTTTTCAGCGTCTGTGCATAAAATGAATTTCCCAAATATGTAAAGGCATTTATTTTCAATGCCCCCACATAAAATATAAATTTTTCACTAACACTTAGAAAACTCCAAAAATGCATCTTGAGCTTCGTTTCTTTTTCATTCGCTCAATTTTTCACACTTTGTTGCTCATACATGCTTACTCCAAAATGCTCATTTGTCTTTCTACATTCCCTCGCTTTCGTAATGCATGTTCTCCTAATGATTAGAAAGACCTCTTATTTCTTTGCAGTTACATTTCATCTCCTATCAAGCACTCTTCAAAGTCATTCACTTCAAGATATCAGTGATCTCTTGATACACTTAATGACAACGAAAGAGTCACCTATCAAGTAAGAAGGAAAAAATGAAGTAAAAATATCAAGGCACCTATCTGTCAATAGTAGTCACATCCAAGATTGATGAGATCAAGGATACGAAAATCGGACATCTTGATATGGATGACTTTGTTAAAAGGACAGAGAAGTAGCCCACTAGAAAAGGATTTGGAGGCCATTGTTCATAGCAATCTTCATTGGGTAGCCTCTTTTCCAGTAGTAGCACATTGTCCAAAGTTTGTGTTGCAATTATCCTCACACTACATCAGAGATGACAAAAGTGTTAAGAGACTCTTCAGGATAGATAATGATGAAATTGGATGTTAATTTCTTCAATGTGGTTTTTCAAGTCCCAACCATGGAGAAATATATAGATATGTCTATTCAACATGCTCAAGAGGAATATGATAGGGATCGAAATGAATCCAACCAATTGATTAACCCAAAATGGTTGAAGATCCAAAGGCCTAGCATTTTAAGATGGCCCAAAAACCTTCCTTGAAATGTTTTTAAAGAGGATGTGTGTGATATGACCACTCTTCTAAGTATAGTGAAGGGACTGCCAACATCAAATTTCTAAGATTGGATGTATGAGTACATCAAGATAATCAAGAGAAAGAAGATTCGCATTGATTAGGGTGCTCAAATCAATGATGAAATCCATGAGCAACTCATCAATGTGCATTCTACATTGAAGTTATATATGACTTCTTACCTAATGTATGCAGCAGCAATGATGAGACAATATCTTGGTCTCACTACAGAAGGAGATAGAAGGTATGTACCAATGTACAAATACTACTACCAAATCACTCTCAAAGGTAGGATCAAACACTTCAAGAGGGTGAACGATGCCTTTTTTGCACCCTTGCTATGTATGTTTGATCCATCCTTGCAGAAGAAAAGGATTTCCAATGAAGCATGGAAAGTTTTCAATAAGTATGGATGTATCTTCCTACAATTTCTTACCTTCTCATACAACAAGGTGAGTTGCTATACTAGATATCCATATATGTTTCCGAGGTATCCCTCTGACAAGTGGGTGTTGAAGGATTTATGTAGATAGGCTATCATAGTGCATAATGAGCATCAAGCCATTCATAAGTCGGGAATCAAGTTTCCAATCACTATTGGTAGATATTCAATACAGATAGTGCCCAAGGCCAAAGTAGTAGTACATGAGATGCAAATCATGACTCTAAAAACTTACAAATGTAGAGGTGATTTTGATTACTGGGGAATGAAGAGAAAAATCAAAAAGATTCATAGGCATGTCTATCAATTTGAAGACATATGGGCAGATTGCAAGGATGAGGAGGACAATAGGAAAATGGATTTTCATAGGCTCACAATAGAATAGATTTATGATCTTCATCTGGAAGATTTTCCTAAAGGTTTCAAAGATCCTAGTGATATTTTGAATGTTGACTATGATGAGAAAGATATAGCAAGCAATCCCTTACCTATTATTCAATGGCCACGAAAAGAAAACACTTCATTAGGCAGAGGCTCACTTCCATTTTGAATAATACTAGTGAACGGTTACAAAGGAAAGGACTTCAGTTAAAACCTTTCAAGATGAAATCCGAGAGTGAGATATCTGAAGGAGAAGCTAGCATGCGAAAGGAGCTTAGGACCAAGAATAAGGCCAGTATTACTTCCTCTTCCTCACACAGAGGGCCTAAAATTGCATTCACTTGTGGTAAGAATACAACACCAATGACGAAAGAAGAGCAACCATCTGGGGAAGAACAAGAACCTGAATCAAAGGAGCAATCTGAAGAAGAATATGAAGGTGAAGGTGAAGAATCTGAAGAAGATAAACAATTAGGGGAAGAACTAGAAGATGAGGAAGAAGAAAGGAATGATGAAGAAATGCAGTTGTCTCCACATGAGAACATGATTCAAGATCCCCCTCATAAATCATCGCCTTCCATTGCCACAACCCCTCACACTCCTCCTATTCCCACTTCTCCTCGACCTCCTCTTCTAACTTCACCTCCACCTATAACAGGTTTTCATGCACTTAAAGTGACAATTCCTCCAACGGTACATTCCATTCATTCTACTCCTATCAAGGGGCTAGTATTGCAAAGTATAGATGCTCTTTTTGGATCTCCTTCATCAATTCCAAGTTTATTGTCTCCATCATTTGACATATCTTCTCAAGCCGAATTTGATCGTTTCATGAACGAATCATTGTCTGATACATCAAAATTGTAGAATCTAGGAGCAGAGATGACTGAGACATCACCAATTATAACTACCACATTTGTTCCCATAGATGCAGGTGCTACACAAGAATTGACAATGGGTCAAGAAGGTAATGTTTCATTCCTTCCTCCATGGTTAGCTTCATAGGAATCCAAGTGAAAAAATAAAGTGGTCTCTCCCAATGAATTGGATCTTGAGAAGATAGCTCCACCAAAACCTAAGGGGAAGAAAAAGCCAAAAGTTCCTTCTAGGTTGCATATGGATAAATTAGGGTAAAATTATATGGATATTGTAGCACCACCTCAAGGTAGGAGCCATGAAGAAGTCAACATGGAAGACTACACCATCACAGGAATTGAGCTTGGAACGATTATACATGCAAGTGCCAAAGATGATGGTCAAGCCTCTTTAACTGCTTTGATGGAAAAATTTGATAAGTTAAAGGAGACTAAAGACATGTACAAGGAAAAGGCTGAGTACTATGCTTTTGTGTTGAGAAGAATCATATAATCCTCGAAGAATTTGCAACCAGTGGCTTGATGATGAGTATTGAAGAACTCGTAGTCTAGAGGGTTGAAAAGTATTATTCTAAAGGAAAAATCATATATGAATTTGTTGATAGAATAATCGAACAAGGTTCATAATACATGACTATTGTAGTGGAGAGGATTTCCTAGATATCTAAGATGAATCTAGAGCTAGAAAATAAAATGCATACACTTTTTGTTGAGTAGAAGGAAATGGAGTGAAATCTTGAATCATGGTTGTGGTTGAAAGAGATGAAACTGAGTTAGTGGAAGTTGGGATTATTCCCAACAAGGAAAAGTATGTGGAGATTAAAGAATCTATCAAAAACCACATACAAGTCATCAAAACTCTAATCAAGTATGCTCAACAAGTACAAGAAGATGTTGAAGGACATCATGTTTTCATGGTCAACAGAATTGAAGAGTTTTCGGGGGAACTCCCTCATGAAGATCACACATTTGTTCCAGCAAGTGAAATTGTCCAAGTATTCAAGGAAACTATTCAGAAACAAGTAGAAGATGAAGCAATCTCATTGGCTTTAATGGATACTTTGTGCGATATACAGTTGACCTTGGATGATCTCAAAACACATCTGGATAGATGTAAAAAGGTTTGTTCTGCTGCAAGGAAGTCCATCACGAAGTTTCACACTATTATTGATTACACTTTTGGACCGGACGAGACAATAATGTAGGAGATCATGAAGAGATATGAATATTTCCAAGCCAAGAGCAAGGAACCATAAATATTTTGTGTTTCCAAAGATAGATAGTTTTATGTTTTTTCTATGCTTTATGTAAATAGGTCTTGACATTTTTACATGTCATTTTGCAATATGTGATTACATGTAAAAACGGAGATGTTCTCCTACTTTCATGGGAATCACCTTTGAATAAGTCAATAGTTATTTAGGGTTTCTCCTAGATTAGCTCTCTTCTCTCATCTATAAATATGAGAGGGTTCTATTGTATTAAGGACCTTTTGTCTAATGCAACGAAGTGTTGATCATTTGTAAAGCAATTTTGAAACTTTGAGTTCTTATTGTGAAACTATTTTCAATCAATAAAGAAGGATAAATTGCATACCAAAATTTGTGTTGGATCAATTTCAACGAATGTGAATGTTCTTATGTACTTCACATTAGTTTATCTTATTATTGGATTGGATTAGCAGTATTTTCTTAATTGAGATTGGAGGGATTCCGAGTTAATTTTTGTAGACTTTGTGCTACACTTCTTGCTTGGAATTGTGTAATTGTTGATATTATTGGTGACTGTTCTTCAAGACTTTGTGCTTGAAGTTGTTCATGGATATATTCATAAAGTATATTGAAAACTTTGTGCTTCATTTATGTTGTTGGTTACTTTATTGTGGAATTCATCATTGAAGGCCACAGAACGACTTTGTACCTCTGTGAGCCTTTTTGTTACACATATTTATTATACCGGTACTCCTAGACTATGCTTTGACAAGTTAGAAGTATTAAAAATTACTACTTAGGTTTTATTTAAAGTTGTCTCACATCAAGAAATAATAATCGTGGAACATTGTAAACATATTCTCTGAAAGAAGAGAGAACCATGAATGTAACACACCCCCATATGATCAGTGTAGTGTACATAATGTAAAAATTTAGAATAGTTTACTCTCAGTACCGGTAAGCAGTAAGAAGGGTGCCTCCCCTTTCTAAGAGGAGAGACTTTATCTTGCATAACTGTGGCTAAAAGTCAAGTTTTATAATTTGTAAAGGGGATTATAGAATTTTCATCCAAGAATATGAAATCCCCATTGATGCATACCAAAAATTAGGATCAATGCTATCTTTCATTGTGAGTGTTATCAAATTTGGCACCGATTAGCTCCATAACTATTTCATTCTTTACAGATTTTAGCACGGGACTAGTCTAGAGGCACAAAGACCAATAACTTCCCTAATGGCATCATTTATGATCATGTAGGGTTTGTCTATCCAAATGAAATTCTCATGAATGTGGCTCAAGTTAATTCTTACCCATTCCTTGCATTTGCAAAAGTCTAGAAATTATTTCCATATATCCAACCCTTTCACAGTAATGTTTGCGTACACCGACTTGTATACTCCATTCACATTCAACAACTCATGTCAAACCACTTCAAAGGATGAAGTGTGCTCAATCTCTTCCAACTAGGCATGGATGTAGATCCATATATCTTCATAGTATACAACATCCGCTAGAAATTTTGAAAACACACCATCTTTGTCCACATTCATTGCTTTGAATGGAAACTTCTTATATTTAGGCATAGGTTTTTCGACCACATTGATCACCATAGGGGTTTCCATTGAAATATCTTTAGAAATCTTCACACACTATTGTTAGGGTTTCATAAAGATAGCTTGAAAACATAAACACACTTATTCACTCTAGACATAAAAGCTCTTAATTGCAAATATGAACAAATGATCCAAGTAACATACAAAAAGTCTTTTTACTTGCCCTAATTTTTTGTCATAAACGTATTCATACTTTGTTAGGTAAACCCTCTATTGGAATTTTCTAAATCAACACAGCGATGAAATGAAGCTCAAAACACCTCCACAAACCATTCACTAGCTTTGGAACCTTTATCAAAAGATTCATTCTTGCTCAGCAATTCTGTGAACTGAAGGAATTGAGCCAACTCATCTTTTATGTTGAAATCTTCAAAAAATTATCCTTATCGAGGGGAAAAAAGGGTTTCCAAATGAAAACTCCCATTGAGATAATTCTCTATCTCAAGTTTTCTTAAGATCATGTGAAAAATGCACAAGCACAGTATTATCCTTCTCATTTTCCTGAACTTGATTTTTTTCCAAACCTTTTTGTTTCCCTTCTTTTGTTGATTTAGGGTTTCATCCTTCTTCTAGTTTTGAATAAGTGGCTTCACAAAACCACTTAATTTTTCTATATACCCAACCTTATTTAATTTATGACACACTATGTTGTGCTCTAGAACAGAGTTGTTCCTCTTAGCCTTAGTTTTGCACTTTGTAGCCTTATGACCAAAATAATTGCATGCATAGAAAAATCCATGAAATAAAATAGTATTGTATCTTTGAGGCACAAAGGATCTTCTACTAGTGTTATGATTTCTTCTCTATCTACAATCAACAACATTATGCCCAAATTTATTGCAGGAAAAGAAAAGGCCTTGAAAAGATTGAGAGTTCATAGTACTGTATCTTGGAGGTCTAAATGAATTTTAACTCATCTTACTTTTACATTCAACAACCTTATGACCGATATTATTGCAAAAATAGCAATTACCATTGAAAGATTGAGAATACTTGGCAGGAGCAGACTTTTTGAAGTTCTTCTTGTTTCGGACAGGAGTGAATCTAGCTTCTTTCTTATTATCTTATTTTATCTTTGTATCTCTAGAGGCATTCTTCTTAGAATCTTTAGTGGAAGCTTTCTCCTCCTTTCCTTTTGCTTT
>VDFB02137439.1:0-78148 GCA_007258455.2 Sequoia sempervirens
ATCTTGACTTAACAACAAATCACAAATAATATGATCCAAAGATTAGATTAACTCTTTTAAATTTTAAATTTTTAAAACAATTAATAATATATTACACTCAAAATAATGTAACTCTTTTTATTATTCACTTTTTTATTAAAAAAATCATCCACATTCAAATAAATTAAAAAAAAAAAACCTTATAAACTCACCAAGATTTACTTGACATTATAATTCTTAAGTCTACAAGAAATGGCATTCAAACATTATTAGTGTTCTTTGTAGTGAAATATATTATTTGTTAGACATTTGAAGAAATCATTATTATTGAACTCAAAACATCTTTTTAAATCACCAAAAAGTTTCCAATTAACCTTTGAGCCATAAAAATTGAACCCGTAGAAAAATGGAATCATCCTAAATATGAGCTAGATAGTACGTCCTCAAAGATTGATATAAAAATCTTGGGAGACATTTTTCTTGGAGAAAGATGTAGTGTTCAATGCATTATTAGTTCTTATAGTGGAGGCTTAATAATTTAAACAATGATTAAACTTTTTTGATTCAATCAATCAAATCATTAGGATCTTGTTGTATAAATTTATTTTGAACTAGACTATGAAAAAGGTTTTTTAACCAAAATCTTTATGCATAATTTATTGGTGGTCTTGATTGGCATGGCCGGTGCATTTGTAGCTTCCAATACAAGAGACTACAGGAGGTTTGAGGGATGCACTTGCAGATTATCATCAACTGGTTTGGATAGTTGGCCATTAGGGTAGGAGACGTGGCCATTCTAAACATAGATCTTATTTGCCATAAAAAATAAACCCACAAAAATGGAATCATCCTAAATCAATGTGTAGTGATTCATTTTTAATAAGATCTATGTTTTTTTAGTAGTTATTATTATAGCAAATAATATTTCAAATAAAAAATTAAAATTATGAGGAAAACTATAATTGTCACATTTAATTGTTTATTTTTTAAATGTATTTAAATATAAAATATAACATACTCACTAAATCATTGTGTAGTGATTCATTCTTAATAAGATCTATGATGTTTTCACTAGTTATTAAATAATATTTGAAAAAAATAAAATAAAATGATCAGAAAACTATAATTGTCACATCAAATAAAAAGATAGTAAAGGTTCAAACTTAAAAGAACAAATATAAACATAAATATTATTTTTTAGACATACTTAAATAATAGAGATAACTTACTAGCTAAATCATTATTGTTTCACTTCTAGTTTGATTTATGAAATTCTCATTAGAAACCTTTAAAACATAAATAAAAATAGTTAAAATAAAACACACACAAAACTAGCAGTTTCATGTAGAAAGACGCAACGTAGTGATGTACAGTGGAGGTATGGGAGATGTGGGCAATGAGTGTGGGAAGCTTGACAGTTGGTGTAAGATGCAATAATGCAATAATGCACAAAGAAAAAGTGAATAATACCTAATGTAACATTACATGAAATAAATAGCATAAAGTATTTTATTATGTTGCAACCATAACTAGAAAATGGAAGCCATAATTGAAAAAAATCAAGCCATAAATCAAACAAGATTGGTTTCCAAAGGCAGTCAGATGCGGAAGGACACAATAGAGGCCAAGATACATAGTAACAATTGACAAAAACTCCATAATCTACACGATTTTATTCTTATACCTTTTGTAGAATACAACAATATAAATGAATGTAGGCTAAAATAGAGAACAATAACCAGTTAATTTTCATATCTTTTGTCAACAATATGGCTTTGAAGAAAACCCCATCAAAAGCAATATCCAATGGAGCCTAAGAGAAATTGAAATAACATTAACTATTTTATTCCATAACAAGCATAGGCTGAAACATATGAATTCTATTTTTGTTTTACATCAGAAATATACAACTATCTACATTAAATATATAGAATAAAACATAACAAGATAAGTTGTCATTTCTAGCCTTCGATATGGGATGATGGAGAGCCATGGACTGTCACAAAACTGCTAAGCGCATATATACAGTCTTGAAAAGTATGATCAAGGCTAGTATGAACTTTGATTATCACAATGAACATTGAGTATAGTGGGATATAGTTGCCATTTGACTATTGCAACTAATTTTGCAATAATTTAATCAACATCACCATCATAGCTGGAGTATGGGCTTGGAAAATAACAAAAATATGTAAATCTTAGTTTGGTAAAGGTGTAAATCAACAGATTTAAACAATTGTATAATGTACATACTACAAAATATACAATAGACATATAATGTAACATATGATATAAAAATAATTTAAGCATACTTGTGCTTGTGTTAGATTGCAACAGGTGGGGGAAAAAATGAGGAGTGGTCTACACTCTACCCCTTTGATGAATTATAGAAGGAATGTTTTGGCTAGTTATGAGTAAAAATGATATCATTGGAATCCACATTACATCTCCAGTATGGTCTGTAAAAACAAGGGCAAAGTGTATATATTAGTCGCGATTATTGCATCTGCAATCCAATACACAAAATGTAAAGCAATAGTTGTGAAAGTTGATTATTTTATAAGATAAAGGTTACCGGTGTATGTTGCTAAATGGGTATCCCAGCATAAGAGAAGGAGCACCCAATGCACCCATTACCATGGCCAGATTCTTGAACCATCATGCACTCACCAAACCCCCAAGCAATGGAAAATAAAATACCGACCATTGGTATCAATGGTGGAAGCAATGTCTAGGCTGATGCATACTTAACACAAGCTCTAAATTGAAATAACATAGCATGCACAAGAGAACCCTACGGAAAATAAATGAATCCAGGCTAAGATAGGGAACAACAACCGATGAACTATTTTACTCCATTCGCAACCATAGGCTGTAACATATGAATTCCAATTGAATCTTATGTCAGAAATAAATAGATGTGTACATAAAATATATAAAGTAAAACACAAAAAAAATGAATGTACTATGGTGAACATCTGTATTAAAGAAAAAATATGTAAATCAGTTGATTTTAAGACCTCTATAATGCACACTAGAAGATATACAACACACATGTGATGCAAGCTTTGAAATAAGTAAAATTTAAGCATACTTGGGCATGCGGTACATTCCTATAGCCATGGTAGGAAATGACGACTGGTGTGCACCCTGCCACTTTGATCAATGATAGAAGGAAAAATTTGGCTAGTAATGAGTATAAATTAAATCATTGGAATCCACATTATGGCTTGAGTATCATTTGGAAGAATAAGAGAAAAGTTCAAATATTAGTGTAGTGGTCATCTCTAATTGATAGACAATAAGTAAAGCAAGAGATATGAAAGTTGATTATTTTATAATGTACAATTTGCTATGAAGTTGCAATGCAAGGAATGAAGTAAACAAACATTAGACATACCTGGTGTATGTCGCAGAATGGATAGTCAATATAAGAAAGTAACACTCGATGTCCACCCTACCATATTGGGTCATGGAGCGTCATGCGCTCTCACCAAACCCGTAAGCAAGGAAAAATAAATTGCTCACCATTTAGATAAATGGTGAAAGAAATTTCTAGGCCACTAACTTAATGCAAGCTCCGAAGGTATCAAAAGCTACACATATGATGATTGTTTGCATAGAGTATGGTTGCAAACATGAAAGAATAATTGAAAATTTAGCACACTAAACACATGCGATTGGTAGACAACAAATCAATCAGAAAATGTGAAGACTTACAAAATCCATAAAAAATTGTATGACACGAAGGTGGAGTAGAAGAAAATAAAATGTAGGCATACCTTGTACAAGGAATGAAATGGAAGATTGAGAGAGTAAGGCAAGCCTTTTTTGCACCCTTCTAGATTATGGCATCAAGCGTCATGGATTATGATCAAACCTGTAAGCAGAGCAATTTTTTCTCTAGGAATTTAAACTATACGTCAGTGCATGTATTTGGAATGTAAAATGTTGTCAAGGGAATATCATTTGGAACAAGGGAGATTAGAAGTTTAGCACAATAAGCATGTATCAACACTACAAAGTATTTAGATAGGGAAGTATAAAGAGCTGTATAATTTGTAAAGAATAATATCTAATATATGTTGAATAAAATACATGTTATAAACAGGATGTAGGTATAACTTTTACAAAGTTTAGCACACAATATGTGGAAAATTGAATATAATTGTCTTCTGCAACCTACCAATGTTATTAACCTAAGATCACTATTATCTTGTTAGAAGAATATATAGACAAGTGCAACATTTGTCACAAAGAACTTTGAATGTAATTAGAAAAGAACAGATGGAAAAAATGGGATATAGCCTTACCTTGTATAGAAATACAATATATTTGTAAAGAATAATATCTACTATATGTTTGATCAAAATTGGATATTTTTAAGAGTGGAAATTGAAGTGTCTCCAATCTCTAGATTTCTACACCATTAGAAGAAACTCGTTAATCACGATTCAATGCAACTCAAATGGGGTGAAAAGTGTTTGTACAAGTTGGCAGTCAAAGGTGGGAGTCAAGTGGGTTCGAGAGGGCATCAAAAGGTAAAATGATCATCTTAGAAATTGATAGAAGCTGGCATCATCGAGGAGCTCGCCGAGACAATTTTGATGGTGTTCATTTCGCGTAGAAATCGACATCGTATACTCAAGGCTGGATTGGTCCAAAGTTTGAGTTATGCAGGATATTAGTTAAGGATCATCGCTATCACAACATGGACAAATTCGGGCGAGCCATGTGACAGTTGAGTCATCCGTACGAAACTAATCATGTGGTGACACGTGTCCTTTCCGTACCGTCGTACATACAGTCAACGTATTCATGGCAGTACATGTGGCATCTGAGTCAATGAACAGGTGGCAGTGACGTGTTGTAGAGGCCAATGAAGTGTTGCCATGTGGTAGTCTTGGGGGTGCAGTGCGTGTCCCCTCCTATCTCCGTCGGCGTCGGCTGAGTAGTTCTACTTAACAAAAATTTTCAACGGCCTCGAGCCCGTGACCCCATGGGAAGGAGCCGGTCGATATACCATTGCACCCGCATGCAACTGTTTGCTTAATTTGGGGTGATGGTTTTGTTTTGTTATAGTACTCTACAGATTTTGAATCAAAATGTGGCGGGGTTGGATCCTCCGACCATGCGTTCACTAAAATAAACCTTCACCGTTGCACCGGTGAAACCACTTAATATTATAGTAGAGCTTGTTTGATTTTGTTATGTGTTTTGATTCGAAGCCTAAACAAATAGGCTAATTTTGTAAGAAAACAAAACCTCCTAATCAAATAAGTCAAAATGAAAATAGATAAAGGGGGTTAGGAATGACTCCTAAACATAGCATAGGGGGAGTTATACATTTAATCATGTGGTTATGATGGTTAAGCCTTATTTGGGCTTATTTTGTGTATTTAAAGGGTTTTAGGAGTGAGATTATGACTCGTAATTTTCAAGTGAAACAGGTGCTAAGTGATACGAGAGGAGTCCTAGGAGATTTTTGAGCCATTTTCATACATCAGAGTATTGTTATGCTGCCGAAGTGCTAGAAGAAATGGTCTTGGTGCATTTTTGTAATTGATTTGGAGATTAATCGGATCGGTCACACTCCATTGGAGCGGACCCGGAGACGTAGTCACATTTGTGGCGAACTCCGTAATCAAACTCTGTTTGCACTTTCTATCTTCTTCTCTCTCATTCTGTTCCTCACCTTAAGTTTTGATGCATAATTTTCGTTAATGTATGCATGAATTAAAATTCCGCAAAGTTTTTTTTAATTAAGCATTCAAATGCAATTTAGTCTAGATCCTATCGCATCAATGTTGAATAAAATACATGTTATAAACAGGATGGAGGTATACCTTTTGCAAAGTGTGGCACAAAATATGTTTGGACAATTGAAAATAATTGTCTTTTACAACCTGCCAATGTTATTAACCTAAGATCACTATTATCTTGTTAGAAGAATATATAGACTTGCAACATTTCTCACAAAGAATTTTGAATGTAATTAGAAAAGAATAGATGGAAATAATGTGATACAACCTTACCTTGTATAGAAGTACAATATAGTTTCAACTCGAACAACATGGAGCACTTGCGAGCATAAATGTATTAACAATTATAAACCTCTACAGGGACAATTGGAAATGTTACCAATCTAAATTTGTTAGAATCTGAAAGTGATAGAAAGAAATAATTCAAGTGCCATAGCTATGGAGGTAGGATGAATCCAGAAAAGCGCAAGAACGCATTTAAAGCAAGTTGAAATTTAGATAATGGATGTTTCTTGCTAGAAAGAAGGGGAAAGGGAAAGTAACTGTTGAATAGGAAGATCTTGTAATAATTTATGTATAAGTTAATCTTTCAAAATGCTGGGGAAGCTAAACAGGGCTGGGAATGAATGGTCTTGTAAAAGAATTGAGACAAAGAGGAAAAGCAGAAGTGGCCTAGGTACCATGGAGATAAAAAATATTTCATGATGGTGGCTGTGCAGAAAATTGTTGGAAACGTTCCTCTTCTTTGATTCGAAGTGCATTGTATTTGTTGGAGTGCAACCTAGAATATTTGTCAAAAGAGGAAGGTGGATCTATGTGTATTCCTTGTACTAATTTAACATGAGAGAGAGTTGTGAATGTTAGTCCTTTCCTTTCTTTAGTTCCAATATCTATTTTAGCTTTCTCTAGTGTTAAGTCTTGAAATTTATGGATTGTGATAGCCCAGGCCATTTTCAACAGTAGTTGTCTTTAGTTGCCTTGTGTGATTGGGATAATGGGGATGAATTTTGGATTGTCCTCATCTCATGTTGGTCCAATGTAGTTCTGGAAGTCAACAACAACATATTCAGGAAGTTGAGGCGGTTTAGCACTGATGGCATATATACAATAGCCTTCACCAAACCCAAGGATCCATTCACCAAGCCAACTACCACCCAAAGATTTGTTGTCAACATTATATGTTGGCTAATTGCAAGCAATAGTTCAACTTGAAGTTGTTCATCATTGACATAATCAAGTTTATTTTGTTGTGAACATTTAGTAGCACTAATTGTAATTGGAACATTTAATTGTTGTAGAATTTTCCTATTATGCAAAGCAACCAAGCTATTAGTTGGGAATAAGAGGATAGCTTGATCAAATTCTTGGTTTTTCTTAGATGCAAGCATGGATTTTGTTTGATTCATAAGAAGTTTCCAATTAGGTAGGTTTGCTTGGTAGTTTCTAATATTCATAAGGAGCATATGAAACTATTGCTATGATTTAGATTTCCCATGCTGGCAGAAGATAGTGTCAAGCGTAACAAAAATATTGAAAGTGTGCCAAAGAGCCAATGCTATGGACTGAGAACTATAGATAGGGTTGTCCATAATAGGGGGAAGTTGTGCCAAGTCTCTGACAAGTATAATAAAGACACCACCGAATGGCTACAAATGTCTAGAAGGGAATGCTTGCTACAATCGCCTTTTTTTTTAGTAGCAACTTGGGACCCAAGCAACTCATCTCATCAATTAGTATGTACTTAATATTTTTAAAGTCCTCTTGAAATATGGTCAATGGTTGTCCTTTCAATGGATTCATATCTTTTATTAGTATGTGAAGAGTAGTATGCACTGTGGAGGCATGAACATTGTAAGCAGCAACACCTGTTGGTGCCAAAACAAGCAAAGGGTTCATTTTTTGACTGGATGATCGGTTTAGTACTCTTCATATCCTGTCAATCAAGAATGAATTACCTATGCCAGTAGTTCCTTGGATGATCATATGAAGCGGAGGATGAGGGCGGCCAAGGTGGTGCTATTGAATGATTCTCAAAGCAAGCTCCTATCTAGGAGATAGTTGATGAGAAAGGGATGGCGTTGCAAAGGGGGGGAGCGTGTCTTCAGGTGTATGTAATTTAGTTGTTGCAACAAAATTTTAGAAATACTATGAAGATTATCTGGAACATTGTGGTTGTCCCACCTATAATGCAGGTCAAAGTCCCACCGACCCAAGAGTTGTAGCTGGTTAAAGCAAACATTTTTTGTCACACCAAGTTCAGAGAGTAGCTCCAATTCATATTGTTTTGTATGTGGTGAGGATTTTCCACTATCAGTATCACTAGCACTACGCTCGTCAGTTGCAGGCTGGTTAGCAAGTCTATTTACATGCCAATCAACATAGCTAGTAGCATGGAGTAGCCTCCAATTTTCTGTCATGCTTTCTCTTGTAAGCCCTATGTCAGCCTCCACATTCTGAAAAGGCTTGTAAAGCAATAATTCTGACCAACAAAATGTTTCATACGCATCACTTTGTTTGGGGGGATGGTCTTGAAAAGTGGGTAAACAATGATGATCATAGTAGGTTGTGAGCAAGCACACCAAGCCAGGCCTTTGCAATTTTTGTGATATGTATAGAGTCGTGCAGAATGGATAAGGGATATTGCCTCTATTTCAGGTGGTTTGTGCATGTAGGAATGAATATAAGCACTGGCAAGGCCATCACCATTGTCAACCATTTTCAACCGATGGAATTTCTACCTGCTAACATTCAAAGACACGAAATGCCGACTTGAGATGACAAGGGGAAACTTTTGCAACATATGGCATGTTTCTTGTGCACTAATGTCATGATCAATAACCAAATTCATCATGAACTTTTGGTATGCAAGCAATGCTTTATCCCCAGATGAATTTGTATTTGTAAACCTTTCCAAGATATCAATGTAGCTTTCAAATTTTCTCTTGGATTTTGATGCATACTTGGAAATGTAGTTTAGGACAATTTGTCTAGACAATACTAGCTGGCAATCAACATTTTCTCACCAAATTGCAAGCATCTCAAGGTTGTGGATATTAACATGGTCATCATTTCTTGCTAGTTTGTACGATTTGTTTAATTCACTATCAATTGTCAATGTTGAAGATGGTTGTGTATTCCATGGAGCTTTGTAGCAATATTGCAATTGTTGGCCCTTTTTCGTCAAGCAAGTGTATTGAGTGCACTTGGTATGCCTTTGAATCATGTTTAACAAATGTTCATAGTCCACCATTAGATCCAATGAAGAAATTTGTGCAGTATTAAGCAAGCATGGGCCATCCAATGTTGACTGATGGATCCTTGATATTACCTGCTATGGGGCATGAGGGTTCCATGCTGAAATATAGTGATCGAAGAATTTATTTTTCCTTTTCAAGTTCATGAGGATTGGACCAATCGAGCATGTCCATATTTGGGGCACCAGGGAGCCACAAGAAACCATGCACATGTACTGACCCGCAATGCTGCCACTCATACCTATACCAATAGTCCTATTTGTGGAAAGGTATCTCAATAACCTCTTCATGAAAAATAGGGAATTGTAGGTGCATGTACAAGGCTGTTATGTGCAAGTTTTGCACAATGTTCTCTGTGAAGTGTGCTCAGGAGTATGGTGAATCAAATTGCATTCTAGGTTCAATGACCTTATGCAAATCAGGCCATTTTGTATCTACAGAGCTCAAAGTGAATAAAAGGGTCGATGTACCAAGTTGGTGGATCATTCATGCAAGCTCTTGTCAGTTCTTGGCCCAAAATGAGCAAGTTCCTCGTAAGGATGCATGAAAGTGAACAAGTTGGTTTGCTATTTGCATATCCAGTGTGTTTCGAAGCAATTGCCACAGAGCTAGAACTGGCATTGGGATTCTTTCCTCCAAGTTTGTTTTCATAAAGACAGAAGCTGATTTCTAGCTACGATGTCTGATTATTAAATTATAATTGTAATATCTAAATATGACATGCCCCCCAAATCTATTATCACAATATCTCATCAAGTGTAAGGCATACTCATGTAAGTGAACTTGTACTATTCTCGATTGTACCGGCATTGCCATGCCAGTTGGGAACAACGTTAGAAAAGCCATATTTAATAACCCTTCTGTATTATATTCATTGATAGGGCTAGAATCTATTTCAGGCCAAGGCAAGGTATTTTGAGTAGTTTCTTTAATCTGTAAGGCATCTCTAATTGCTTGCAATTCTCAAGGAGGTCTGGGCATCAATGGAATAAATGATGAGAAGTCTTGAAGGTTAGCCTCCCCATCAAGAACACTTTCTACAGTTGCCATTGGTTCATTTGGGCCATACATTGGTTCTTCCATTATGTGCAAGAGATCAGAGATGTCAGTACTTCTAGGAGGCAACAAATTTAAATCATCAAAATCTATTGCAACATCACTATAGTACGATTCATTCTCAATTTTATAAATTAATGCAGCCATGACATTATGTTTGTCAACATAGCAATCATCGTTTGTACCTTGCATGCCAATTCTTCGCACAATGAAAACTTCAAGATCATGCAGCTAGTGCGGAAACAAAGTTGCAATGCAATTAATGTCTTGTGGGAAGCTTATAGTGTGCCCACTATATTTGTATTGGCCTCCTCTGGCATGGGTTACTTGCAAAATGGGAGCAACTCTTGCTATAAGCATTTCTTGAACTTGAGTAAGCTTTGCAGGGACGGTTGGTTGTGGCCCTGGATCCATTTTATTTTCCAGGATATATCTATGGACACCCTTTTCAAAAGCACAACACAAGCAAACAACGGTAGAAAAAGATGGCCGAACTCTCATGCCAGCATAACTCTCATTGCAAGTAGAACAATTTTTCAATTTAGACAAAGCATCAATGCATTGGTGAAAGGATTGCATTGCTATGCGGAAGGGTTCACTAGACATGTTTCCTGAGCATGGGGTTGTTGAGGATGTGGTTGGGAAGGAATTCCCAGTAAGGGGTTCCAGTGGTGTACAACCAAGTATAGTGGGAGAAGTTTGATAAGGATGGGTGTGACTCATTGGAAAATAGGAGGAAGTTGAGGGGGAGTGAAAGTTTGCAAATTCCACTAGTGAGCTTTCCTACAATGGCGGGGTCATTTGTTCAGTATGGGCCGCCAAGCCAACTAGGTTCATGGCACTTCTCTTTTGGAAGTACTTCACTTGCCATTCTGCATAGATGCGGTCTTTGTGGTGTGCATGATAAATCTAGTTTCTCTTGCACTTTTCTGCCTTTCTATGGTCTACACTTGATGTGGTGTTGAAACTTGAAGGATGTTGTAATTCCTATAGCAACAAAATGCAACACAATAACATGGTTGCAAAAACCAGGTTACAAGGAAATGGCATAACTATAGTGGTCAACCTATTTGAATATGCAAGAAAGTAGCAAAAGGAACAATAAAACCAACATGTATACATAATTGTATGTATTCATATGCATTGTATTTAAAAGTGCTTACAAACTGAAAATATAAAAACAAGAATGCAAGGACTCAATCCAATTGTGCTAGTGGCTAACTAAAAATGGAATGCATCAATTGCATTACTAAATTTTTGCAGGTACATGAATTACAAGCAACACCATGCATTGAGATGACTTCTTTTCAAGACAACATTTTTAGTGTTAAACCATGTTGCATATACTAGTAATTTTTGAAGTATAATATGATACATAGTTTAATACTTAAATACTATTATGAAAAAGAAGTCTCCTCAATGCTGTTAGGTCAAGCATCTCCATAGATTTGTGTCATGCCGTCAAATACATGGAACTAATGTTGCTTATTATTGGAAATATACCACCTTTTATTCTAATGGTTACTTTTAAAGCCTAGAACGAATAATAACCAAGGAATTAGTATTGACATTATGCATTAGATGAACAAATGCAAATTTTCTAATTGCAAATGCAAAACTATCGTGGAAGGGAAGGGGAATTTAGAAAATTAAAAATCCACATGCAGAGAAATTTTTTTTTACTATCACTTATTGACAATAACCAAGATAAACATATACGGTAATGCTTCTACAAATGTATATATGCATATCCAATCTCTATTCATTGCAAAGTGTCATGAATGGAAAGTATGATGCACTATTGAAGCAAGATTGTAGTGGTGCTGCTACCTATTGTTCTGCATCATCCCTTCCTTCATGACACTATCCATTGAAAATGAGTTGAGATTTTTTGTTGAACATATATATATATATATATATATACATACATATATACATATAGTAGAAAAAATCCAAGCAACAATGCAATTAATCAATAGCCAAACAATGCAAAATGAAACAAACCAAAGAAATACTCACTGTCCACTACATAATTTTTACTAAGACATCACAATCAACAATATAAATCGAATGCATATCTAGCGATTTGTTAGTTGTAAAATATTGATTATTGTAGATGAGTAAAAAAATTGGAAATTACAAACCTGTACATTCACAAATTCTTTTTCCAATAGTTATCCATGTGGATGCCAAATCTGCAAATGGTTAAAAATCTTAACATAATATCATCATGTTAGTCATTTGAAACACATTAGATTAAACATCCCTATGAAATACTTAACCATGCTAAAATATGCAAAAATAAATAGAACAAAACAACTATTTGCAAGCATATAAAAACATGATCAAAACTTTATCCCATAGTGGATTGGTGCTTCTATGGAAAGAAGCCCTTTCCCAATCCTTGCTAAAACTTAAATGATGAAATGCCTTGAAGATGGAGTGATGGTGGGAAAAATCAGTTCTCAATTGAAGAGAGTGACTTTGCATAAGCTTTGTGGATGATTTGATGAAGAATAAGCCTTTCATTTATAGATTTTCAAGTTGGAAGAGAGCTCAAAATCGAGCAATGTGGGATAATGATTGGACCAATGAGTTGAGGTCACTTGTCACATTATGATAGGTTGACGAATGTGCAAGTTTTGGCCAATGTGCCCAAGAGGGGGAGATTCAAATTTGAAATTGTGAATTAAATGTTGAGTTTGACCCTTGCAAGAGACATGTAAGAGACATGTAAGACCTCATAAATGTCTTGTTGGATGTACATGTCAAATTGGGGGGAGATTCAAACTTGGAGAATATTCTCCCTTTATGCCAAGTTGAAAGTAAATAAAGATTTTGATAAATCAATTAAATTTAATTCCATGTGCAAGTGGAAAAATCTAGAGAATACAAGTGATTAGGATTAGCATTTAATCATGGCTTAGATTAATTAAGATGATGTTAGATGTTTTTGACCCATTTGAATTAGATTTAGGGATTTAAATCAAATCAAAGGGAGATGAAAGGTGATAAAGATTTAGTTAAATGAATATTTGATTTATTTAGCTAAGTGGGATAATCAGAGGATCAAATTAAATAAAGTTAATTTATTTAATTTTAGATGGATGATCCTTAGAAATTAAACCAATTAAACTTGGTTTATTTAATTGATGGGTGAATATGAACTAATTAAATGCATGATGTCAATTTCATGTATCTACATTTTGCCCCTCTTTGAAGAAATGTACTTGTTGCGTTGGTTCAAAGAATAAACTTGCCGCGATCAAAATTCAAAAAATTTATGATTTTTTTGGATGCCCCAGTGGAAAGAAGTACACTGGTACATTGCCCTCTCGAGAGATCGAGTGAAAAGATTTAATTTGAGGGTCGATCTCACAATAAAGAGGTTCAAAATGGATGGTATGGATGATTGCGATGATGATGCAAATGAGATGATGATGTGATAATGCCTATATGATTATGTAATAGATGTTTTATGCAAATGTATGATTTATGAGATGCTTAGACTAATAGATCTATATTATGATGATGACTATGTATGCGAGATGATATGCCGAATGTTGATGGTTTGTGGATGTAGGATGGATGCATGATGGATTGGTGATGTTATGTTAGCACGGAGAGAAGAAAGAAGAAATGAGATGATGACAAGAGAATCCAACAAGTCCATGATCTGATGAGACTTTATTAGAGATGTTGATGATGATAGATGATGTTTTGCTTATCAAGGATTGGGATTTTAAAAGGGCTACTTACCTTATGTTTGATAACACACATAGGTGCGATGCATCAAGGTATAAAGAACCAGGATAGTGTTGCACTTAGTGTGATGGAATTTGACTTGACAAATAGATAAGAGTATTCTTGTTCACACTTGACATACAGAAACCTTGCTAGGACGTACCTAACAAAGCAAGTATTCGCCAAGTTAAATTACAAGAATTTCCAACAAGCACAACAGAAAAAAGGATAATGATCGTTGCCCCATTCCTATCTCTCTAAATCCTTCATTTGGATATCATCGAGAGGTCCTTGGAATGAGTGCAATAAGATAAATCAAAAGAAGAGATCAAGTACACAAACAAGCCAATGTTCTTCATACCTTCAGCCAAAGGGATGTGTTTTGATAGGATAAGAATCCAAGGTGATATCCAAATTGATGCCCATTGTCGAAATGATATATCCTAGGACATGCATTGTATAGGATGATAATGGTTTGATAAGTTGTTTGATAGGCTTTTGATATAAGGTTGATTGACATGTTTGAAAATGATCAAGAGTTTGATTTTATTTTAAAGGTTTGTTGTTTTGATTTTGATTTTACATTTGAAGTTTGCTTTTGCCAATTGTTGTGGTTGTTTCTGTTTGTTTTGCCAAAGGATGAAGGTGATGATCAATTTATTATGGATGATTGATTATTGCGAGTGAAAGCGAAATGGGACAGATGGATTTTTTCAAATATTTGGATATTTTTGACATTTTTTGAAATGTTTTTAGGCTGTTTTTGGTATTTTTTTTATATTTTTACAAATGTTTTGATTTTTTGATTTTTCAAATGTTTTGGGGTTTTCTCGAGATTGAATGTTTTGAATCCTTTTGCATTTTGAATGTTTTTGGATTTTGATGTTTTAGCCCATCAAAGATTAGCCTTGGCCCACATTTAAGCCGTATGGAACGAGTTCGATTCAGCGTTTTTATGCTTTCTAACTTTTTGAGCGTTTTTATTTTGATTTTCCGATGTTTTTGGATTTTCTTGGTTTTTGAATGTTTTAGGATTTTGATGTTTTTTGAATGTTTTTATGTTTTTTTGATGTTTTTGGATTTTTGCATGATTTTAACGATTTGGATATGGATATGCATGACGATATCAGTTCTCTATTTGGGATTTTTTTGAAGACCAAGCTAGGTTGATTGATCGAATCGATGGATTGATGATAACATTGTTGAGGATACAAAACAATGCAAGGATTTGATTGATCAATATTGATGACGATAACATTGTTAAGGATGCACAACAATGCAAGGATAGTGTTAAGCAACACAATGATTGGGAATGATATCCTGAGATGATGATGCATTGATTGGATTTGATCGATCAGGGTTTTGAAGCTTGATTTGGAACAAAATCTATTTGAATGATTTGATGTGACAATGATGCGCAAATTAGATGTGACTGATAGTGATTGTTTGGATTGATGTTTGATTGAAGATAACACTTGATAAGGAACATCTTCTTGTCAAAATATGCCATGGGCTAGTGATTTGGATTTTGGCTCACAAATGTTTTGACCAATTTGATTTTATGTTTGCCAATGTTCAGATCACCACATAAGTTGGAAGATATAGGCCAAGATTTATTCCTGAAGCAAGATGTACATATCTTCCCCTAGTGTCTAGCAATGTATGGAATGCCATGGGTGGATGCTCAGATAAGTGTATGGATGGATGGATATGGTAAGCATGCAAAGGATGCCAAGGATTATCTTGCGATAAGATATGGTGTTCAGATAAAGAAAGCTTATTTGGATAATGTTTCATGGCTTAGATAACGTTGGATAGGATAGGATAAATGAAAATGACTCATGTCAAGATTTTTATCGTAAGCATAAAGTGTGCTCCAAAGTTTCATCAGGATCAAGATAAATTGGATCATGGATGTAGATGGATGAAAATGGATTGGTTAAATGGTTCATTGATGATTGGATTTATTATGGATAGGATGGGTGAAATGTTGGATTTATTATGAATGGGATGAGATGCTTTCATGTGAAATAGCGCACACAGATGCTCGATTCTACACATGATGCTTGTTTACTTGGTTTTCATCATGGTACCTATCCAAAGCACCACTGTAGCGGTTTTCACTAGAGGAAATTTTTTTTCTCTTTACTGTTTTCAATCCTTTTTCTAATTTTTTTTTTGGATTTTCATTTTTTTGATTTTTTGATTTTCCAAAGATTCATAATCGACTCCAATCTAGTAGGCGATATAGGATGCTTCATTAGCGTAATGTTCCATCGCGATCCTTCCGGCAGTTGCCGCTAAGATAAGGTGCTTTGAATGTAGCTTTGGCGATTCCCCATTGTTTTGTCGATACCAAAGTTAACTTTGTCTCCGAAAGTGCTCTCCAAACCTTTTATGATGAAGGGTCGCTACAATACATGGTCAATGTGAGAATTACCATCATGCGAGGCATGGACGGCGTGTTTAGGATGAGATGGATTGGCTGACGCTTGGAACATTTGACTCTCCAAACTTGGAAGATGAGCAATGATGCGGATACTTAAAGTGTGAAGAGTAACTAGGACCAACTACTTGATACACTTTGTAAGTCACTTGAAAACTTGTTTTTCTTTGCGGAAATCCTCGATGGATACTTTCCTTTTATTTTTCCCAGTTTCTTTGACTGATGGAGTTTGATAGGGATAATCTTTCTTTGTATTTTTTGGTATCCATGTGTATTTTTTTTGTCCGATATGCTCTTTAGCTTCTTTTTCTTTAATAAAATTCTTTGTTCTTTGATTCAAAACCTTATTTTGATGTTGGTCCCAATTCGTGGATGGGGTGATGGGTGGATGAAGATTCATGAGGTGGCTAGTTGTAGTATTGAAACTAGTTTCATCATAAGAACTCTTCGTGCTTGACATTTGCACTAGATGAAGTTGCCCCCAGTATTGTGGAAGTAGTACCTTCATGCTTTGATTCTGCATGTTTCAATAACTCTTGTTTAGAATGCATTCTCTGATAAATGACCACTGCAGATGATGTTATTGGAATTTGTTGTTCTACTAACTTTGAAATATCCTATTCTGTCTGACCTGCTTCTTTGAGTGGATAATGTTGGATATCCTCATCCTTGATGTCCTTATTCTAAATTTGGGATATACCTGATCCTAATGTTGATAACTCAGTTTGACTATAGGAATCAATAACTTGCTATTTTTGTGTAATAATGTCAGTGGTAAAGAAATCTTGTTCTGAATGAAGATCATCTATGTGTCCATCCGCAGAAAGCATCTCATGGGTAGATGGAGGAGCATGTGCTACATGGATATGATCATCTTGCATAGATAAGAGAGTTTCCATTAGATTATTGTAGTATCTTGAAGATACAAATTCTTGATCTTGAAATATTTTAGAGTTGCTTTTGACATGCTTTGGATCAAGTTCTTGACATAGGTCAGTTTCAAAGGATGGATTGCTTATAAAAGGTTCTTGAACATCAGGGATGGGAATTGGCTCAATATCCTCTTCATTTTTGAGTGGAATTGGATCAAGTGTCAAGTTTAGGGTTCCTTTAGTATCTAAACCCATGAAATCAAAGGGGGTCAACATGTCTTGGAAAGGACCATTGCTAGACTTTGGTGAAAGATTTTGATGATGCTTTGGAATAATTTTTTTAGATATGTCCTCTAACTTATAAGATGATGTAGAGACATTTTCAATATGATCATTGGTCGATGGATCGTGCATTATGTCAATGGGGTCAAATACTTCTAATACTCATTCAAATAGTTCACCAAAAAGTGGCTCTTGATGTATGGTGAGTTGATCATTGGATGGGGTAAAAACATCTTCACTATGTTCCTTAATTGAGAGATCTTGAACATTGTTTTCAACAATTGTGGCAGAGAGATTGTGAATGTCTTCAACCATAGGGTCAAGTGATGTTGACATTTCTTGAATTGGATCATTATCGAGTATTGTTGGTGGATTTTGATCATGATTGAAAAGTGACTCTTGACCTATGTTGATTTGATCTTCGGATGAGATAGAAACATATTCAATGTGCTCTTTGATGGATAGACCTTGATCATTGCTTTCATCAATTGTGATGGGGAGATTGTCAATACTATCACTAGTGGTTGAATGTTCATCGTTATCCCAAAAAGTTATCATTTTCCATGTTTGTGCTTGTGTTTTTTGGGTAGCTTGAGAGGCTTGGGCAGCTTGAGAGGCTTATTGCACTTGTTGAGTTTGTGTTGCTTGTTGTGTGGCTAGATATTGTTGGATGGCCTTTTGGTAGGCCTGGTGAGCTTTTAGCACAATGTTATATTGTCTTGCAATGTTTGGTTTTGGTGGATTTGGAATCATGTTGGATGTAGTGACAAGTCATTGAGATATGTTTGGAGTGATCCTAAGGGTTTGAGATATGATGGGTGTGATAGGGGTGGTGGGATTGATCGAGGTGATAGGAATGGTCAGAATGACTGAGGTGATAGATCCTTGGGAGACCATATTTTGATTTGTTAGGATTGATGTTGTCATTTTATTAGATACCATCTGTTGGTGCGATGTCGATGGTATATTCAAAGGATTTGATGTGATGGATTGATTGGTGTTAGGTGGATTGATTTGGATGGAGTGATTTGTGCTAGGTAAAGGGGGAAGCCCCAAATTGAGGAATGATGTTGATATGGATAATGGTGGTGGAGATGTCTCTTGGCGCAATGAATCAACTATTTTGGTAAGTGTAGCAATTTGATCTCGGCAAATTTGATCTTGATTTCAATCTTGACTCCCTTGATATAGTTGATTTGGTTTTTGTTCAAGCAGATTTGGGATGCATACTTGTGGTTTTTGAATAGGATCATGGAAAAATTGATTTTGGACAATGTTCTGACTTAGGGATGATGTTCAGATTTGGCATGATAGGTTGAAATTGAACATTGTTGATGTTGGGAATCACATTGCCTTGATTTAGGTAACTTTGATTTTGCATGGTGTTACCTTGATTTGGATTAATACATGGAGTTATTAACATCTTGTTTGGACTTTGAACAACATTTGTATGATTTGCAAACATATTTATCCCAAAAGTTTTCGGATTCATGTTTGGAAAAACTTGTACTTGGTACATTCTCATTTGGCATGTAGGGATTTGGTGGGATGACGTTGTTCATTTGAAGGCTCATGCATTGATTATTGGTTGGTGAATTTGTAGGTTTGGACTTGATTTAAATCTACCATTGGGAAAGGTGTCCCAAACTTCAATTTGGGCATACTCACATTTTTTGTACTATTGACATTTGTCAAGGTAATGATCCCATGTATGGTTTGTATAGATGTGAGTGTTGATAATCAATCGGCGTTGTAAGGCTTTGATAGCTTAGTTGACTTGGATTACTCATGATGTATGGATCAAGTTTATATTCCATGTTCCTCTTGTGTTTTGACCTTGTTGCAAAAGTGACCTCTAAGGTGTTTAGGACCAATGATGAGATGAAGGATGAAAATGGGTGAATGATATGAGTGTCAAATGTTTAGGGATTTTGTATCAATGCTAGACTTAGGGTTTGATTTTGATTGTTTGATTTGGATAATGAACTTGTAAACCCTAAGATGTTAGATGTTATCTTAGGATGAACTTGTTTAAAGGGGTGCTAATTTAACTAGAGGTATGAGAAAGGATGCATTCCCATACTCCTAACTAAACAAGGTGATTTTGATTTTGATGATTTACCCAAGTCTAGAATGATGTTTCCAAAGCTCTAAAGTTGTTTGTGATATGGAGTGATAAATTTTGGACTAATGAAGTGTTTGATTTGATCCTAAATGAACCTAGGAAGGACTTGTTTTTGAGACCAAGATAGTGAAGAACATGCCTTTCTCTAAAAGTAATTCAAAATCAAAAGATCAATGTTTGCATGAAAACCATATGACCAAAAGATGCCAAGCACACATGTGGGGTCCAATTGATTTAATCTTTTCTTAATGGATTCTCTTTACCACAAACACTTCTTGATTATATTTTGAATCTAGATGTCTAATGTCTCAACTTTCCCCTTATTCCGCAAAGTGTATTATGCGGAAACTAAGGAAATTTGAGGCAAGATTTACCTATTGTTGACCTTAGTAGGAGAAAATTGAGATTAAATCCAAATGCTTAGAAGCCTCTAAGGATATGAATCCCAAGGGAAAGCAATAACATGTGAATTTTTTCAAGGATATTTGCTTCTCCTAAAGGGTTTGAGATTTGATGCTCATGTTGAATGTTGGTTTTCCAATGTTTTCGATCAAAGCACTGTGTTTTCAAATTGACTCACAAGCAATATAACATCCTAGCTCAATTGGTACATTTTTCTTGGTGGGCTTGCCTCATGCCTTTCGTAGTAGAAGAGATGATTTTACATGCAACCAAGGAGAGTATAAAGGTATGTTAAGAATGAAGTCTTAACCTCTATACTTTAACCAAGATTGGACATGGCAAGTAACTTCTTGGAATCTAAGTTCCAATGCACCACTTCGATAAACTCGGTGAATGAGTTAATAGGCCACTACAAACAAGGGTTTTATTTCAAACTTTCCATTCATGGAGATTGACCCATACAGCAAGAGTCCCCTTTTGGATCCATCTCATCGGAATCAACCATGTGATATTAGCATTTACTCCAATACCCACATTTATATCCCAATTGGAAATACTCTTGGCTTTAAAGTGTTACCAGTTGAGTCGTTCCCTTGGGTGATTACTTTTTCCCCAAGGCATGCCCTCTAAGATAGACAAAAGCAAGTAAGCATATTCATAGTTCAATCAACCTTTGTTTAGAAACAAATGGAGAACACATGAAATAGGTTTACTCACACTCGTAAAGTGTTTTGTTCATTTTTTAAATCCAAAATGAAGTGTGGAGGAAATATTTTATGCAACTTAATGTCACCAAAAAGACTTTTGATTCTCAAGATCGCCGTGAAGCGTGAGAGAAGCACATACATCTTTTTAAGTGAAATTAATTTGCAAAAAATATTACAAAAGCACAAGAGCACTTGTTCATTTTAGCCTCAAAGCAATGATGAATTCATTGTAAAAGCACCAAGCTAAATGTGAAGTTTTTTTGTTCAATTTTAGAACCTTAATTGAAGCTAGTAAGTGTCTAACGTTCTTTGTAACCCTTTGCAACAAAAAATTGAAGTGTTCTTTTTAGAGCCCCAAAGAAAAAGTGTGAGTTGATTCAAAATAGAAAATTTAACGTAGGAAATGGAAGCTCCAAGCATTTAAAAATGCTTTTGAGTTTCAAGTTTGATGCTCAATTCTTTGACTCCAATCTTGCTTTTTTCTTCACTCGATTCCAATGCTTGATTTTTATGTCCACCTTTTCCTTTTTCCTACAAAAAGGAAAGATAAATCATGTGAAGACCAAATTTTTGAATTTGTTTTGATTATTACCTTCAAATAATAGCATGATCTCAATTGAAAATATGAATGATTTGTATGATCATGATAATAGTGAAGTATTTACAAGTGCATCCTACTTTCCATAGACTTTAAAGCAAATCTTAATCAAAAGTAGAGAGTTTGATTAACAATGAGCAAAATTTTATTTTTCTACCAATGATTCAATCTCACCCATCTACTTGATTCTATATGAACAGTTTCTCTAAGATTTGAAACACTTTGTTCACCAATATGTGCAGCAAATCAATTGTTGATATTACATGCAAAGACTAGCATTAAATGCATTTGATAGATACAGTCGAAATCATCAACTTTTCTGAGACTTCCCCCAAACAAAGTCATTTACAAATATTTCAACATTTAAAATTGTGTTGATTCTTATAAGTTAAAGTCAATTTTTCAACCCAAATATTTGGGAATATCTACTTTGTTCCAAGATTATGATCATTTTAGTTATGAATAGACAAGGTCACTAATATAGCAAGCAGGTTAAAAAATTTCCTAATTTGACACCTCATGTCATATGTTGGGAATATATCATCTCTTAGCAAGGTTACGCTAGATCCTGCAAAGCAATTATTAGTAGATTTTCCCTCATGTCTCTAACTCATGAAATCAGCTGCATTACTAACAAATACCATGTTATCCCAAAAAAGGACCAAAAACATAACTTACCCAAGCTACCTAATAAAGCGTAATGATTGGCCCTTCAATCTATGCCTCACTGGTATTCTCTTTACAATGTACCAATGGGTTATCATTAACATTATGCATGCTACAAATAGAGAATAAAAGACTTAAGAAGTGCATCAAATTTTTAAATGAAGCTTGTTGTGTTACGCCTTGCATTGCGGGTTAGTGAAAACAAATTCTTAGGACTTTGAAGCCAGCTCATCACTGGCAATGCCCCAAAAGTTTGGATGCCAAATCTACAAATGGTTAAAAATCTTTACATAATATCATCATGTTAGTCATTTGAAACACATTAGATTAAACATCCCTATGAAATACTTAACCATGCTAAAATGTGCAAAACTAAATAGAACGAAAACAACTATTTGCAAGCATATAAAAACATGATAAAAAATTTATCCCATAGTGGATTGGTGCTTCTATGGAAAGAAGCCATTTCCCAATCCTTGCTAAAAATTAAATGATGAAATGCCTTGAAGATGGAGTGATGGTGGGAAAAATCAGTCCTCAATTGAAGAGAGTGACTTTGTATAAGCTTTGTGGATGATTTGATGAAGAATACACCTTTCATTTATAGATTTTCAAGTTGGAAGAGAGCTCAAAATAGAGCAATGTGGGATAATTATTGGACTGATGAGATGAGGCCACTTGTCACATTATGATAGGTTGAGGAATGTGCAAGTTTTGGCCAATGTGCCCAAGAGGGGGAGATTCAAATTTGAAATTGTGAATTAAATGTTGAGTTTGACCCTTGCAAGAGACATGTAAGAGACATGTAAGACCTCATAAATGTCTTGTTGGATGTACATGTCAAATTGGGGGGAGATTCAAACTTGGAAAATATTCTACCTTTATACCAAGTTGAAAGTAAATAAACATTTTGATAAATCAATTAAATGCAATTTCATGTGGAAGTGGCAAAATCTAGAGAATACAAGTGATTAGGATTAGCATTTAATCATGGATTAGATTAATTAAGATGATGTTAGATGTTTTTGACCCATTTGAATTAGATTTATGGATTTAAATCAAATCAAAGGGAGATGAAAGGTGATAAAGATTTAGTTAAATAAATATTTGATTTATTTAGCTAAGGGGGATAATGATAGGATCAAATTAAATAAAGTTAATTTATTTAATTTTAGATGGACAATCCTTAGAGACTAAATCAATTAAACTTGGTTTATTTTATTGATGGGTGAATATGAACTAATTAAATGCATGATGTCAATTTCACGTGTCTACAATCCATCAACAAGAACCCAAGCATGTGCATATGTAAATGCATTTGCAAATGTACCTATACATATGAAACATTTTCAATGGAGAGTGAAACCAATGGAAAGTGAAATCAACACTTTAAGGAGGACTGTAACACATTTTCTTCCATGATTGTGCATTATAGCTTTATTCATTCCAATGGCCATCCATAAAAGCTCAACGTTTTCTATTGCACATGCATATATACATACACATGTACATATAGAAATATTGCAATGGACATAAAACATGCTTGCAAGCACCAAAGAAAAAGAAAAGAAGATCTACTATCCATCCTACCATATTGGTAATACAATCTTATTAGTGAACATTTCTATGCAGAAATAGATATACATGTGGACTGCAAAAGAAGAGAACAAGGCTTGCTCTCCACCCTACCATATTGGGTCATGAAGCCCCATGGGCTCTCACCAAACCCCCGAGAAATAATATAGATTATCCATTACATTCATCAATGGTGGAAGTAATCCTTCTATTCACACATACCATACATCTAATAGTTGCAATAATTCCATTTGAGAGCATTCAAGAATTAATCAACAATGAATAGAAAATTTGAAATGGAAAATAAGAAAATAAGACATGCTCTCCACCCTCCCATATTGGGTCATGAAGCTCCATCGGCTCTAACGGAACCCCTGAGCAAGAGTATAGATTTTCCATCCGTTCTATCTATGGTGGAAGCTATCTCATCATGACACTACAAACAACTCCTTTTGTGAGCCTTTAACCAAAAAAAAACCTAAAAGCTATGCTTGCCAACAATGCAGACAAATGCAATGCAACGTCATTGATTGGATGCATATAGAGGGACTTATTTTTTGGAAACATTGTTTCCTTGACGTCTTTTGTTTTACGTCCATGGTTGGAATCTAGTAAAATAGTTAATGTTATGCACTCCATGTTTTTTTGCCACCTAAAGTTAGAGAAGAACACCCAAAAATTCCTTACTGAAATTTGCAAATTCTTTCAGTATCTCTGCTCACATCATGACGGTCCATGACCCAATATAGCAGGGTGGAGAGTAGGCATTATTGTTTTGAGTTTTATTTTATAGTTTACATGTATAGATTGTTATCCATCTCATATAACATTTACAAAAATAATCAAATGTTTTAGGTTGTGGTTACAATCTACTAAAATAGTTTACCTTATATACTTTATCTTAGCTTGCATCAAACATTGTTTCTAGTACACAAAGACCATAAAAGAGTAAATGTTCATGCGAAGAGGACAAGCTTTTGTTACAGAGCAAGTCCAACCACCTACTGTTAAATTTTTTTGTGAAGATGGGATCAACATATTTTTTCTTTCTTACATGGGGAAATGACTCGAAGAGGAATAGAAAAGTATTGGCAATGGCACTAATAATAAGACTAATGCACAATGTATGTGCCATATGTACACAGATATCTATCTATGCAAAGGAAGTACACACATGTGGATTCGACCAAAACTCTTTTGAATATTACTTCACTTGTGCTTCATAGGTTGTTGTAAGCTATATTGCTTCAACTCTGATAACAAATTGTTGATTATCACAAAGTATGCTAGGTTGATGTTGACAAAAGACTATATTTTTTTTTCGAAGAACAAATATTATTTGATCTATTGTCAACATCTTATGCCTATGTTTTTGCAAGGATATTTTACTGTGCTTGTTTTTCTTTAGCATTTCTCTCTGCCTTGCTTTGTGCTAGAACAAATACTGTTTGATTTATGCCATCCATTCTGTTGCTATGCCTGTGATGCAACAAAATACTTAATTTTGTATAGGTTACATCTCATTGCATTAGGTATTGTTGATTACTATTCTTTGCATTGGAACAAAATACTCAATCCTATATGCTTTTTGTTAGCTCCCATTGGGTATTTTTAATTATAGTTTTGTTTCTTATGCTATATTGTTTCATTTTGCAGAAGGTGTTGTTCTGCAGGCTGTATTCTTTCAATTTTTGAGCAACTTGTGTCCAGAAAGGAGTGTCTTTTGTACAGGTTTGTTACTGTCAACTTTCAATGAGTTTCTCTTCAATATTTGTGTTTTTGTGGGTATGTTTCCAAGAGAATAATATATACATATATATAAATAAATGAATATACATACATACGTATATATATACATATATATACACATAAATGTATACACAGACACACATATATATGCACACACACACACACACACACATATACATTATTTCAATTTCCATGAATACATTGTATGCAAAAGGATTCACTATATGCTATAAACAATATTATTTCACTAATTCTTACCATCTTCTGGCTATTCTAATTTTTAGAACATGTTGTAAAGAACAAAATATAGTGTCTATGAGAATGACTATTATTTGGTTTAAGGTTAGCACTTTGTGTCTATGGTTTTGCATGCATTTTGCTAGTTGTCATCTTTCATGTGTTCCATGGCTTTCTCCATTTCAGGTGGTCTCACAACTAAAAGCTAACTACTTTCTCTATATACTGGTTTATGAACAAAAGCTCATCTGAAGTAAACAGTGACAAACACATAAAAAAATATGCTTGTTTCTGTTTGAAGGCTTTTAGTAGATTGGAACAATACAGTCGTATGAACAGCAATTTTTGGAAAATAACACAATCTAGCAAGGACAGTCACAAAAATTTCATAGTCGATGAACACACTTGAACCTTCACACAAGCTTTCCCTCTTCACTGATAGCCACGTTAAAGAAAAATATAAAGGTAGACAATGAAACCTACAATGCATTTTTTGGAAACTACACACCCGTGCATGCAACATAGAATATCTTCATAGAGATCGTGTACATATATATGTGTATTATGTTTTTGTGTATCTAAGTATCTATGTCTAGGGATCAAAGTAATACTTTCCAAGTATTTTTTGCTACTACTTTGCAATCTCTAATGTTACTGCCATACTGGATATGGATGTCAAAGGGTACCTTGCTATAATGTTTTTTATGTATGCCATACAACTGAATCTAGAAACAATCACTCAAGAATACTTGATTAAGAATACCCTAAACTGCTCTAGTAGTTTCCTGAGTTTTAAATGCAAAGTATTATTGTAATGATTTCCAATGTTTGCAGCAGATATAGGAGACATCTGTGAGATTGTTTCATTTATGGTAACCAATGTGTGGCACACTAATCTGCATAGTAGGTGGCTGATGCATTATAACTCTAGCTAGCATATTTTGTCAACATCACATACATACACTCGACAATTTTCAGCAAGGAATCCTTTCTTTTTGTTCTATTGCTATACTTGAAATGAGAGCCATGAGTGATGAGGGTAAGCTTATGTGAAAATGCAAGGTGGATTAAGCCTTGTGTATCTTGTGTGAGGGAATTGCAAGTAATTTTTTGTTTTTTCAATGGATAGATGGATGCAAATGCAAAAGGAAAGTGTCACCTCTGATAATATTTTTCCCATTTTTGTTCAGGAAACTTAGCAAGAAGATGTGTGTTTGAACCAAATGGGAAGAGATGCATGTCAAAGGAACCCTTCGGGAGTGTTCTTGATTTTTAGTTCACGCACTGTACCATGCCAAATTACTTGATTTTCCATAATCTACTATTCATTGTTTTAAATATCTTGCCTTATCAATCACTTTTTTTTTGTCTACATCACTCTGCATGGATCTAATATTGTGATTTTTTGTTGGGTTTCATATATATGTATATACATATGTTTGTATATATATATGCATGTATATATACATTCATAAGCTCAACAATTTTTTTCCAATGCACACATACTCACAAAACACAAAGAGGCAAGTGGGGTATACACTACTCGGAATATCCACCTAGCCCATCGGTCTAGGCTAGTAGGCCTATGCATGCATTGCCGTGCAAAAGGTGGAAGGCATTTTCTGCAATACAGGGGTCTGGCCAAATGATAGAAGAATACAGGAGGCCAATGAGATGTCATTAGCATTGATTATTGTATGGTTTCTGTGTAGTGGTGATGATGCAAGTAACATCTACTCTAATGTACATATATATATATGTGTGTGTATATATATTTGCACATATACATATATGTGTATATATATGCACATATACACATATGTGTATATATATATATGCACATATACATATATGTGCATATATATATGCACATATACATATATGTGTGTATATATATGCACATATACGTGTTGCCGCTATATGGATATCATAAATCGATGACTTGTGTGAAATGCTGAAAAATAGTTAATGTGTTATGTTTTTGGTTAATCACCCCATCTAGGTTATGGTTGAAATGAATATTGATTCACTTAGGGTTGGCATTTTTCATGGTGAAGGTTTTGAGTCGGTATGTTACTGGGATCTTTCTGTGTTTTGTGGGTTTTGTATGTGAGGCACTGTTGGAAGCCATGTTTTTGTTTAGGTGCAAGTGTGTTAACCAGCGTAGGGATTTTTGTGAAGCTGGTGCTCTATGTTACATTGCATTGACCATTGTTTATAATTGATCTCTTTCTTAAGCTATATCATTCCATAGAGGATGCTAGGAAAATAGAGTGGTTGTATAGGAGGCTAGAGAAATGTAATCAACATTGATTTTTGTATGTTTTCCATGTAGTGGAGAGCGTGCAAGTATCATCTATTTTTTAAGTCTACAGGGAACAAAATGAATGTTTGTGTAGCTATCGATAACATATTTTCTAGTCTCATTCCCTAGGTTTATGGGCTCGATGTTTTGGCTATGTTTCCAAGATTCAAGGAAGAATGCATACTGGAAACAACCAGTAAGCAGCGGCCTGTTTGAAACAAGCGAGAGAAGTTGCTTTCCAGTAAGACCATTTTCCACATTCTTTCATTTGTGGTTTGCAATTCTTCGAACCCTATCTTGTCTAATTTGCAACAAGGCACTATCAATTGCCTCAAATTTTGATAAGCTAAATAAACAAGTATAGTTTTTTCGGTATGATTGACATTGTTGACTTTACACAAGCTGTTGTTGAGAACCCTACATTGTATGAATTTTTTGATACGGTTTTGTTGAGGCACAAGTAAATTTCAACTCCAGTTTATTTCCATGACTCTTTGTTGGTTTGGATTTATGACTTGTGTTTGGTGGTTATGTTTCAAATCCAATATAATTGCCCATGTTATGCCATTTTTTTCATTTCTCTTATGTATCTTGTGGCATACAGTCTCATCCTCAAAAGAGTTGTTGTTGACAAGTCTTTCAATTTTTCTTAAGGTGCTATATTTTTTGGCTTTTGTTTTGTGGTTATAGTTGCAATGGAATAAAATAGTTAATCCTATACACCCATTGGGAATTCTTGATTATTGTTCACTTGCTTTAGCTACATGGTTTAATTCTCAAGAAGCTACTGTTCAGAAGGCTCTATTATCTCAATCTTCAATGACATTCCATTGAGAGAACATTATATTTTTGAATGGGTTTCTTACCATCAATTTTTAGTGGATTTTCATTTAAAGTTTGTGTGTTTTGTGGCTCCATATTTCTAGGAGTTTGCAATAGAAACAATATTCATCAGATACCATATTCCTTTTCTATCTATGGTGCATCTACATTAATCAATAAAACAACACAACCTACCCAAATTTTTCAAAACCCTTTTATTATTAGCAAACAAATAGAAAAATAAAATGGTCTCAACAACACCTAAAAATTAGAATAGCCAAAAAATGCCAAGAATCAATAAAAAAACATTGTTCATAACAAACAATACAACCTTTTGCATACAATGTTTTGAGGGGAATAAAAATTATGTATATATATTTATGTGTGTGTGTGTCTAACGAATAACATGGAAGATGGGTGGATATCCCCCATTTGTATGAACTTTGGTCATAATTTTTGTCATCCTTTCCATCTATTGAAGTTAGTTAAGTCAACATATATGCAGTTTCAAAAAAGAAACATTCTAAAGATAGTAAAGCAACTAGACAGTCTATGCCATTTACAAAAAGGCATTGTTGACTACAATTCTATAATCCCATATTATAACCAAAGAGAGAGGACGATAGCCAAAAACACCTTGCAAAGTACAATAAGGCCAACATCCTCTTGGCCAACCATTAGCCCTCTAAATAAAAACTTTTCCAGTGCCCTAGGGGAAGGCCGCAAAGATGTGCAGAGCATGTTGGGAAGCTATAGAATAGCTATCAACAATTCCTTGTAGAAAACAACATAAACATTATAGAAGTACAATCATGAACAAAAAAGCGGGAGACTCCAACCAAACAACCATGATTTCAACAAATATGCATAAGCTAAATTTTCCACCCATCACATTCAATACATACGACATCAATCAATAAGTTTATAATTACCACTGGATAGTGCGTGGGAAATAATGCAACAAAAAGAAAGCTATATGCAACTCCAATAAAAAGAAAGACACATAAATAGGTAAACAATGGCTTCTCCCAAACACCCACAAAAGAAATACATTAAATCCACATAATTATATGTCAAATATAAACAAGCCACACTATACACTAGCAAGGCTCCAAATGTAAGTAAAGGATGTTTGCAGTTTACTCCATGCACATGGAAAAGAAGCAATGTACGTGGTAGTAACAGATAATAAACAATGAACAAACTTACAAGATCTGGGCCTAACAGTTGTTGGGCAACCTCAGGAGAGCTAGAGTCAACCACCATTACTGGAGCCACTGTTTGTAAAAGACAGAGCTCCAATGGCAGTGGTTGGCCACAAGTTCTATTGTGACAAGAATACAATAGGAAAACATTCAATTAAACCATCAAAAGCTAATTTAATGCCCTTTTAACGCCTTGGGGAACAAAACAAATGTTTGGCTAATTTTCAATAAGGCATTGTTTGGTGTCGTTATGTTGTCATACCTAGTATGAGGGCCAAGAGGGATGACAAAAAGCTTCTATGGGGTTGAAAGCTGGATCAAGCTTTGTGTAGCTTCTACATAGGTGGTTAGAAGGCATTTTGTCTTCTTTTGCAAAGGAAGATGGTTTGAAATGCAAAAGAAAAGTGCCCTCTGTGATAATATTTTTCCCCCTTTTTTTGTTTGCAGGAAAGTTAGCGAGAAAAAGGGCTATAAGTCCGGATGAAATTTTTGTCAGCCTCCTAATTTTTTTTGTCTCCCAATGGCTATGGGAAGTTGGCATCCATAGTTGCTGGTTGCTTTCAGATATAGCATTGCACGGTTCAACATTAACTGTTATGTGCTTTGCATCTAGCGCCAATCATGATAATAAAAGCAACCGTTCAACACCTACTGAAACTTTAAATTTTTTTCCCAATGCATTCTTTCATTTTTTGACAAAGCTATGTTGAGAAATCAGTATATTTTAACTTTTGTTTCCCACTCCCAATCTTTCTAGCTTCTTTTTTATTAATTGATCAATATATATATGTATATATATATACTTATACACATATACATATATATATGTATATCTACTATACATATATATATGTATATGTACTATACCTATATATATACATATGTACTACATATATATATATATATATATGCATACTTAATATATATATAAATATATGTATACATATATATATACATACATATATACACCACAAGAATGCAAACCCTGAATAAATCAATATTGGTTTCAACAGTGACCCAGATGGGGAAATTCACCAAAAAAGCACTACAGATTAACTATTTTCTAGCGATTCACACAAAACGAAAGCCATAAATGAAACAATATTGCCAACACTCACGCACATGTGAAACCCCACAAAACACAAGAAATATTGATTTCAAGATTCACCAAAAACACAAGCTAGATTAAGTTTTGTGCACCTTTTGCAAAGGTGGGTGCAACTTATTTTGTGCTTTTATCAAGGGAGGGTGGCTAGAAATCCAAAAGAAATGTCTTGCCTATGATAACATTTTATCTATTTTTGTGCAGGGAAGTTGGCGAGAAGATTTCTGATTGAAACAAGCAGGAAGAGCTGCATGTGGAAGAAACCCTCATCGATATTGTTTGATATGTGGTTAGCGGTTATATTGCTTGATTTGCCATAAGGTACTCTTGTTTGTTCTGAATACCTTGTTTGATTTATGGTTCATGTTTTCTATGCATGGTTTTGCATGGATTTCATACTCTCTTTTTTTTGGTGGGTTTGTGTTTATGGTTTATGTTAAAAGAACACCACATAATATCACAAAGCACACCTTTTGGAACCATCAATACATGCAAAAAATCACAAGATAACCTTCAACCGCCTTCACAAAAATTTCACAGCATTCAATACACTTGCACCTTCACAAAATATTGTCCTTCATACTCGTAGCCACCTTCAGCAACAACATAAACCTTAGAATGACACCGAACAATACTGTAGCGATAACTACACAAAAAAATGTTTTGTTTTCCAAGGACTTTAAAACATGTTACTTGCACCATCACCACTACACGGGAACCATACAACAATCAATTCTAATGACATTTTGTTGGCCTCCCCTACACTTCTATAATTTCACCAGACTCCTCTATCATCGTGACAAATGCTCGCCACCTTTGACACATATCTATATATATACATAAATATTTGTACACATATATATACATATATATACATACATGCATACATACATACATATATATATATAAATCATCTTTACATACACATATATACACATATACATATATACACACACACAACATACATATATATACATGTGTGTATATATATATATGTATGTATATATGCAACTATATACATACATAGATACACACATACTATATATATATAGATTGTTTCTCCACCTAGGTTGTTGTTGAAACCAATATTGTTTAATTTATTGCTTCTAGTTTGTGGCTATCATTGGAACAAAAGCAAAAATAGTTAATGCCCTGCCTCACGGTATATAATTTTATTTTTTCAAATAGAATAAAACAATTAATTATGTTCATTCAATGTTTGCTGAACAAATTGTTTTTGCCTTTTGGCTTTGGGTAGAACAAGAGGAAAAATACTTAATTGTATGTCTGAGGTTATATCATTCATTTTTGGTATAGAATAAAACAATTAATGCTTTTGATTCAACATTTGGTTACATTAGGTATTAATTAGGTATTATCCATTATTCTTTTTTGCTTTAGACTATACTGGGTGTATTTCAATATCGACATATATATATGTCTATGTGTACATATATACATACATTTATATATATTTCACTTCCCATAGGGTTGTCTTTGTGGCCTACATTTAGTTGATACAATGGGAAAAGGAATATATATACATATATATATACACAAATATATATATGCATACACATATATACATGTATATATAAAAACATATATATACACACATATATATACTTATATATTTTTGTAGGCTTTGTGTTTGATATTTTCCCTTTGTGGCATTGTTTGCAATAGAATAAAATTGTAGAGGTTGTGGAGTTTTTGTCAAATGTTACTCTATAGATTGGGCTATATTGTGACCTACTGCTATATCGGGTATATTTTAATATTAATATATATATGTAACATTAAAAATGTTAAGGCTATGGAGTTTGGGTTGATACTTATTGTATAGCTTGGGCAATGTTGTGACTTTGTGAATGTGGGTGGTTGTACAAAGTAATGTTGTTTGATTTATGGCTTTCATATTCTAGTTATGGTTGGAACAAAAATAAAATAAGTAATGTTGTTTATTCTAGGTTTGGTTACATTAGGTATTATTGATTATCATTCTCTGCCTTTGGCTATATTGCATATATTTGAATATCAATATAAATAGGTAAGATTGAAATTGTTAAGGGTATGGAATTTTGGTCGATGCTTATTGTATAGTGCAGGCTATACTGTTGCTCTCTGGACTTGGATGGGTGTTGAAACCAAAATTAATGCTATTGATTCTATGTTTGGTTACATTAGGTATTGTTCATTATTGTTATCTGTCTTAGGGTGTGTAGGGTATATTGCAATATGTATACATATGTGTATATATATACGTATATATGTGTAGATATATACATGTATTTATGTGTATATTAATTATTTGTGCATCTGTCTTTATGGGTTGCATTTAGTAGATATGTTGGCAATGGGGGAATATCCTTCACCAAAATAAAATTGTATGTCTAAGGCTATATCATTCATTTTTGGAAGAGAATAAAACAATTAATGTTGTTGATTCAACATTTGGTTACATTAGGTATTATCAATTATTCTTCTTTGCTATAAACTATATTGGAAGTATTTCAATATCAACATATATATACATATATATATATATCTCTGTGTTTACATATATACATACATTTATATATATTTCAATTTCCCATAGGGCTTTCTTTATGGCATGCATTTAGTTGATATGGTGGGAAAATGAATATATATACATATATACATACACAGAGATATATATACATACACATATATACATATATATACACATATATACACATATACATATATAAATATATATACACATATATATACACACACACATATATATATATATACTTATATATTTTCATAGGCTTTGTGTTTGATATTTTCCCTTTGTGGTGTTGTTTGCAACAAAATAAAATTGTAGAGGTTGTAGAGTTTTTGTCAATTGTTATTCTATAGCTTGGGCTATATTGTGGCCTGTTGCTATATCGGGTATATTTTAATATCAATAAATATATGTAACATTAAAATTTTTAAGGCTATGGAGTTTGGGTTGATACTTATCATATAGCTCGGGCTATGTTGTGGATTTCTGAATATGGGTGGTTGTAAAATGTAATGTTTTTTGATTTATGGCTTTTGTATTTTGGTTATGGTTAGAACATAATAAAATAATTAATGTTGTTGATTCTAGGTTTGGTTACATAAGGTATTATTGATTATTGTTCTCTACCTTTGGCTATATTGCATATATTTGAATATCAATATGTCTGTGTATATATATTTCTATGTGTACATATATACATACATTTATATATATTTCAATTTCCCATAGGGCTGTCTTTGTGGCCTGCATTTAGTTGATATGGTGGGAAAAGGAATATATGTACATATATACATATATATACACATATATATACACACATATATATACTTATATATTTTCGTAGGCTTTATGTTTGATATTTTCCCTTTTTGGTGTTGTTTGCAACAAAATAAAATTGTAGAGGTTGTGGAGTTTTTTTCAATTGTTATTCTATAGCTTGGGCTATATTGTGGCCTACTCCTATATCGCGTATATTTTAATATCAATATATATATGTAACATTAAAAATTTTAAGGCTATGGAATTTGGGTTGATACTTATCATATAGCTCGGGCTATGTTGTGGCTTTCTGAATTCGGGTGGCTGTACAAAGTAATGTTGTTTGATTTATGGCTTTCATATTCTGGTTATGGTTGGAATAGAATAAAATAATTAATGTTGTTGATTATAGTTTTGTTTACATTAGATATTATTGATTATTGTTCTCTGCCTTTGGCTATATTGCGTATATTTGAATATCAATATATACAAGTAAGATTAAAACTGTTAAGGGTATGGAGTTTTGGTTGATGCTTATTGTGTAGCACAGGCTATATTGTTGCTTTCTAGACCTGGGTGGGTGTTGAAACCAAAATTAATGATGTTGATTCTATATTTGGTTACATTAGGTATTGTTCATTATTATTCTCTGCCTTAGGGTGTGCAGGGTATATTGTAATATGTATAAAAATGTGTATATATATACGTATATATGTGTAGATATATACATGTATTTATGTGCATATTAATTATTTGTGTCTGTCTTTATGGGTTGCATTTAGTAGATATGTTGGAAATGGGGAAAAATCCTTTACTAGAATAAAATTTATGGCTTATGTTTTGTGGTTATAGTGTGACCAGAATAAAATAATTAATGATGTTGATTCTATGTTTGGTTGCATTAGGTATTGTTAATTATTGTTCTGCTCCTTAAGATATGTTGGGTATATTTTAATATGTATATATTTATGTATATATCCCTATAATTTAGCCATTGTATCAATCGATTTTTGTGCTTTGTGGCAATCTTTGCAATGAGATAAAATTATAGAGGCTATGGAGTTCTTGTCGATTGCTATTGCATAGCTTAGGATATATTGTGACTTACTCCTTGCATGTGGCCATTGAAAGTAATGTAATTTCATTTATGCCTTTCATTCACTGCTTATGGTTGGAAGAAAATACAACAATTAATGTTGTTGATGCTATGTTTGGTTACACTAGGTATTATTGATTATTGTTCTCTCCCTTAGGCTATACATGATATATTTTAATATCAATATATATGTAAGATTAAAATTGTTAAGGCTATCGACTTTTGGTTGATTCTTATTGTGCGTTTACGTGGGTGTTGAAACCAACATTGTTTAATTTATGGCTTTTGTTATCTGCTTACGGTTGGAACACAGTAAAATAATTAATGTTGTCCATTCTATGTTTGCTTATAGTAGCTATTATTGATTATTATTCTCTAGCTTAGGATATACTTCTGCCAACTTCGCTAGGGATTTTGTATTATCAATATATATATGTAAGATAAAAATTGTCAAGGCTATGGAGCTTTGGTCGATCCTTATTGTATAGCTCGGGCTACACTGTGGCTTTCTGCATCTAGGTGGCTGTTGAAACCAATGTTCTTTGATCTATGGCTTTCGTTATCTATGCAACAGTATTAATTATTTCATTTTTTTTATTCTCTTCCACTGATAACCAAAAAATGAAAACTATTATTTTTTTGCTCAATTCCCCCATCTTGGTTACCATTGCAACCAATATTGATTCATTTCGGGTTTACGTTCTCATGGTATTGTTTTGCATAAGGCATTGTTCACTATTATTGTCTACCTTAGGCCAACGTTATTTGATTTATTCCTTTTGTTATCTTGCTATGTTTGGAATAAAATAAAATAATTAATATTGTCCATGCTATGTTTAGTTACATTAGGTATTATTGATTATTTTTCCCTAGCTTAGGCTATACTTGTGTCAACTTTGTTGGAAATTTTTGTTAGCCTCAACATTTTTCCCTCTTTTTCCAGCACTGGGGTAGACTTGGCGGATGGGCTATAGTTTGGTCAGGATTTTTTTCAGCCCTAATGGTATATATATATACACACACACACATGTATTTGTATACATATATACATACACACATATATATATATATATATACACACATATAAAAATATAGTGGCGGATAGCTTATAAGTTTGCTCAGAATACACACACACACACACATATATATACATATGCCTATATACATATATATACACATTTGTATACATATATACATAACCGTTAACAAGGTGGCAAAGGCAATTGTTGGTTGCTTTGGGAATAGGGTGGCATTTTTTGGGCCACATGGATAGAGAAGGCTATGGAAATTAAATGCTGGTTAGCATCAACATTAATTAATGTATGCTTTGCATGTACTCACGATGGTCCTAATAAGACCAATGATAAATGGAAGCCATAAATGCAACAATTTAGCCTAAAGAAAAACAACAATAGTGAACAGTCCCTTATGCAAAACAACATGTAGTGCATAATAGTAACTATTTTATTGCATTCCAACCATCGCCACAAAACAAAAGACATGAAGCAAAAAATATTGTTATCCACACTCACCCAAATGGCTAAACCTACAAAACACTGAAAATGACAGTGCCAAATGCATAGACAAACATACGCACAAAAGCCAAACCATAAATCAAACAATATTGCTGCCAAGAAAGTATTGCTATCTACAGTTGCTCATATGTCTACTTGTGAACATAGTTGTATGTATGTCTCTATTTGCATATGCATATACATAAATACACATGCATGCAATTCACATTTCCCTGTCCTATACAACTTCATGGTACATATGTGTGTAGATATCCGGTCCCCTATTGGATATCTATGCATATATGCATACACAATTCAAAATTTACAACTAGCTACAAGTTATTCTAAACAAAAACAAAAAAAATGGCTTCCAACAATGCCTCACATAAAAAACCCACAAAAAATAGAAAGCTCCCAGTAACATACCAACTCAAAACCTTCACCAAAAAAATGCCAACCCTAAATGAATCAATATTGGTTTCAACTGTAACCCAGATGGGGTGATTCACCAAAAAACATAGCACATTCACTATTTTCTAGTCATTCACACAAGACCCTTATTGTCTTGAGTTTTATTTTATAGTTTACATGCACACATTGCTATCCTTCTTAGATATCATTTACAAAAGAATTCAAATGTTTTAGGGAAAACCCACAAAAGACAAGAGATCTCAATTTGAACATTCACCAAAAACACAAAAGATTAACTCTATTCCAACCATTCACACAAAACCCAAGCCATAAATGGAACAATATAAACAATAGTCACCAACATGCCAAAACCCACAAAACTATACAGTATTTCCAAGAAAAATCAACACAACGAAACAATATTTATTTCAAGAATAACCTAGATGAGATGCACCTCTACCCACTTCCTTCAATAAAACCCCTTCCCACTTGCTTCCTCTTTCCTTTGTTCTTTCTCGACAACCTACCAAACAACACTACACAATTATAACAATCATCACCATTTGCAACCATTGACGCATGTAAGAAAACAAAATATAACCTTCAACCACCTCCACAGAAATTGCACAACCACTCAATGCACTTGCACCTTCATAGAAAGTTTCCCTCTACACTCACTGCTACCTTCAACAATAACAAAAACCCTCAGAATGACACCGAAGAATATGTTATCGATAACTAGATAGACATTCTTTTTTTTTTCCCAGGACTTTAAAACACATGTTACTTGCACTATCACCACCACACAGAAACCATACAACAATCAATGTTGATGACATTTCACTAGCCTCCTCTACACTTCGGTCATTTCACTAGACTCCTCTATCCTCAAGCCAAACGCCCGCCACATTTTACATGGCAACGGAGACCCAAGTCTGATACCTTAAACTGGCAGGGCTGACAAAAAATCCAACCACACTATAACCCATCCTTCAAGTTTTCCCTAGTGCCGGAGAAGCTAGAAAACAACGAGGTTGATGAAAATTCTGGCCAAATTTGACACAAATAGCCTATCAGCTAAAAATATGGGAAAATATAATTATCACAATAACAATAAAAATTTAAAAATCTTGGCATAGGGTCTTGACTCGATTGACTAAAGCATTTTGTTAGAGAAAACAATCATGAGGTTCAGTCTCTCCCTAATTGGCTAAAGAATCCTCTTGTAGGCAAGAAGTCACAGGTGTAGTCTCCCTTGTTCCCATATGAGGGGGTTACAAGGGCATAAATATTATAACTATTTTATTTAGCATACTAATGTAATGGATATTTTTAGTAGTTAAATAATGATGCATTAGTTCATTCATATTCTGATCCATCATATTTTTAGTGACCACTCTTGTAGATAAAAAAAAATCAAACTTAAAAAATAAGAATTATGAGGAAAATATATAATTATCACAATGAAAAGTGAATCTTTTAATTTATATAGATTAAATTTTAAATAAATAAAAAAAAATTTTAATAATATAATTTTTTATCACTATTCAAATATATTAGCTCATTTGTATAATAATCTATATTCCCACTAAAAATTATAACCAAAATAAATCATATTATACATAAATAAAAATTATGATAAAAATAAATAATTATTAGAAAAATTAATAATAAAAAGAAGCTTTCAAATTTTAAGAAAGTATAAACATTTATATATTTTTGAAAATGAATTCAAATAGCAAATATAAGTCACTAGTTAAATCTTGTTGTATCTGTTCATTTATATTTTGAGTTATCCTCGTCTCCTTAGCCTTGTGAAAAAGAAAAGAAACAAAAAAGTCCAAAAAAAAATTAATAATAAAAAGAAGCTTTCAAATTTTAAGAAAGTATAAAAATTTATATTTTTCTCAAAATGAATCCAAATAGATAATATATGTCACTAGTTAAATCTTGTTAAATATAGATCTATTCATTTGAATTGTTGACATTGAATTGAATTTTCCTGTTGCTACCATTTGTACTATTTCTTAAATATATTTTAATGGTATGTGCATTTATATATTGATCTACCATTTTCTCTGTGATCACTATTGAAAATAAATAAATTATACGACAAAATATAATTATTTAAAAAGAAAACCTCAATAGAATAAAAATATCTAAATGTATAACTTACAAGATGAGTCTTCAAGTTCAACATCTATTTGTGGACAATCCACCAATTGAATTGAAGGCTTAGAAGGGTACCTGAATTTCAATTTTGCCTCCCTCTTCAAATAGGTTGCCAATTTTGTCAAGCTCTTTTATTGTACCCAAGTTGCCTTCAAAATGTTGATTCATCCACCCTCCAAAGTTCTAAAATTGAAGGAATCATTTAGTCTCCTTAACCATCTACCTACAAATATCATAAAGTTGATGTAGAATATTATCAATTTTACATATAAGGGGGATCCCACAAAGCTAGTTTACAATTTCTGAGAGATTCTGATTTTTGCTGAAATCACATATTTTTAGAAAATATAATGATTTAATCCTTAAAAATCTATATTTAAAGCATTCCAATTGAAGAGGGTTTGATCAAACTACCTTAGATCAAACCCCCTGGGATAGAACCTTGCTAGTTTTAAACCATACATATAATGGCGTCTCCTTTACACCTATCAAAATACTGATAAAAAACCACTTTTGATTTACCTTTTGGGGAATCAAATGAATTCATTTATAATATTAATTAGTCAAGGAAGAATATAAGGGGAAACTAAATTAATGAAAAATTAAAATTATTTAATTAGGTAGGGAAGGAGATTTGATATGGAAAATGGTGTTCGCAGGTCTAGGACATATTTCAGTGTCTACATTTTACCCCTCTTCAATACAATGTGAAGTCACCTAAATGTTATATCAAACAAATTCAGCTTAGAATATGCCCTATTGTTTCATGATGAAGATTTGATAGACCTATGCCCCCTCAGAAAATTTTGCAAATTTTGAAAAAGTTTCAAAAAAATTACAAAAATTATTCCAATAAGGAAATATGATAGTGGATAAGATATTTATAGCAAAAATATTTTAGTTTCAGGACCTTCAAGATATTCACATTAGGGTTTGGGATTCAACATTGGATGTATCTAGTAAAAACCCACCCCTAGCAAGGGTACACATAGGATTTTGGGGTAAAATTGGTCATTTGTGCATTTTTACTAGAGTGAATAGTGAGTTCTGAGAGTAACTTTGCTATGGAGTTGGTGCTAAGATGTTGCCTGTACCACACTCCTCACACTATGAATCCAGATTTTGCACCTATAGACAGTTAGAGGGCTCCGGTGATGTGGTATATACCCCTTTCCTTCTTCATCATTTTATCATTTTTTGCTAAAACTTAGGGATCCACCGAGGGAAAGAAGATGCGATGCATGTTGTGCACTACATTTGTTATCGCATTCACCACAAGTAGGGTTGTTCACTGCATCTACTCAGTGTGCCACATTTGCTAGTTAGGGTTTGTCAAATGTATTGTGATGTAACTATTAAGTGTGACAAATGTGACTCATACAACACAAATGTGGTATGGAATGACACAAGTGACATTGTGAGTCGCATGTGTGGGATAGTGCAATGCATGTGTATTGATGTGACACAAGTGTTGGTTTGTATCCTACAAGTGATTTTGCAATGCATGTGTTAGACCATACGATGCATTTGAACTTGTTAGTCGTATATGCAAATGTGTGGCACATTTTCCCGATGATTCGTATTTGTTAGACAATGTGACACATTTGACTAGTGAGTCACATTTGTTAGATAGTGTGACGCATTTGACTAGTGAGTCACATTTGTTAGACAGTGTGACATATTTTCCTCATTAGGTCTTTTCCATAGTTTTGGATAAATTTCTTTTATGATAGAGGTTATATAGGGTTGGCTAGAGTTTTCAATTGATGCAATGCACTTTCTTATGATCATTTGTGAGATATGGCCCCATTTACATCCAAGAGAGTTGGTTGTCTACTTTTAGACTACGAGATCAACTACTTGATGAGGAGAGATATTAGTTGCATGCCCTTGGCTTATACTATGTTACTTTCATGCCCATGATTAGGGATAACAAGGGATTCATAACTTTTCTAGCTGAGAGGTGGAAATCAAAGACTATCTCCTTCTACTTACTCACAAGAGAGGCCACAATGACATTGGACGATGTATGAAGGTTTATGTGGCTTTTGATTCATAGGGAGTGGGTTTCGTATAATCCTGAGCATGGGTTTGGTGCCATCCAAATGTCCTTTGAGTTTAAGGACATTCTAAAGCTTGACATAGAGGAGTACGAGATCTAGTGGGATGTGCTAGCTGATAGATGTGATAGTTTCATCATGGTTCTATGCACTATGATTGGGCAGATTGTCATTCCTGATTGACAAGGACACAAATTACATGTTGAATGGGGAGAGATGATTGGAATGGTGACCTGTGGGATGGTGTATGTGTGGGAGCCATGCCTTTTGGCCATGTTATACTTTCAGTTGAATGATGTTTCCTATAGAGGGGCACAGTCCATCAACTATGGGATGATATTGCTTATGATCTGGGCTTGGGAGCACATCATTATGTTTAGACCTCCTATTCATAGATAGCTAAGAGCAAGGATGCCATATGTATTCTTGTATGGATAAGTGGTCACACAAACAATGTCAGTGATGTCAAGTATTGGCATCATGCCATTGATTTCCTTGCTTCATTTGTTTGGACCCTATTAGTACTTTCAACCATGGGAGGATGACAAAGAGAATTTACCCTACTATCAAAAAGCACATTATCTGATTGGGAGAACCATGCAGTCACAACACATTATCAAGCAATACCCTCTAGAGTGGGTGCTTAGACAATTTAGGGAGTGACAGGGGCTTCCTAGTGGTGCAACAAAGTTTGCTAGGTCCTCATGATAGATCACTTAATGGGGATGGATGATCACCATAGTGATGACAGAGCAAGATATTAATGCTTTACAACCCATTCAATGGGGTGTTGACATAGAGGTTGCTGATGCAGGGGAAATGTCTGAGTACAATGTATGGTGGGCCATACAAAGGCTTGATCCCTTGAAAAATTGAGATCATCCTACCCTGGTGGAGTGAAGGGGTAGAGGTCCACATGACAAATTCATGGATAGAGGGCAAGGGAGGGGAGGAAATGGAGGTAGAGGAGGCAGTGGTGATGATGGTGGAGATAGAAGTAGGGGAGACAAGGGAGGAAGAGTGAGGGAGAGGAGGAATAGAAGAAAAATAGAAGCTAGACAACTCTCACCTATCAAGGAGGAGGCCAAGAAGGAGGGTCCATGGGTCGAGATAGAGCAAGAGGGACACAAACTAGAGGGAGAGTAGGAGGTGGCCATGTAGGAGGTTGAGTAGGAGAGATGGGGGAGGAGGAGATGGGAGAGGAGGAAAGTTTAGGAGGAGATTGTGATGGAAGAGGTTTTGCTTGAGGGCTATGAATATGTGCCTATTTTGGAGGTTATGGAAGAGGTAGAGGAAGACATGTTGGTGGATCAACATATCATAGATTTGAAGTAATTACTCTAGGCTATGCATGTATGGATCTAGGGATGATAGGATAAGGTATAAAGACTCACTATTGAGAGAGATATAGCCATCATTGGGAGAAAAAGGGCCAACCAATAGTATCTAGAGTTTATTTTCATTGTGAGAAGAATCATGGCTGAGGTAGGTCATCAACTCTTCTAGGCAGGAAAAGAGGATCGATACTACAAGGATTTATATGAGTGTCGGGTCCCATCAACAAAGAGGGAACCGAGCTACACACATACCCTGAGCCATAACAAGTCACACTCTCAATAGACTCAAAGTAGTGTAGGAGTCTCTTAGTCTAGTCCCTCTCCATATGGTCGACCATCAGGATCAGGACATAGAGCTTTAGGATCACATCCATAGTAGGATAGACCTCCCTCATTAGGACCATCTCCTTCAAGAGATATGGGTGGCTCAGGATAGACTTATTTTATACATGTATTAGACATTGATATTTTTCATTTTGATCCTGCAAGCTCCATTTTGAGATACATCATGATATTGTACTAGATGACACAATCTTTGATATATATATGTGAGATGCATGATTTTGGCAGTGACTTACATGATTTGTGCTCCTATGTTATATGCATGTATATGTGATAGATTCTGATGCTTATGATGTTATGCATTTATATGATTATGATATGATTCTATATGTTATGATATATTATGGATGCATATTGTATGGTTTATGTTTATATGTGATTTTATATGTTATGATGTATGGATGGATTCACTTAATTTACCTTTATTTTATTCTTTATGATATTATAGATGAATTATGATTATGATGTCATGCGATATGGATTGTGGACATGTATGTATGTAAATGCAACAGTATGTTTGATCTCTTTCTTATGATATGCTTATGGAATTGATATTTTTCTTGATAGATATTGGGCTTGCATGTTTATCACTGTTGGGAATTAAATTATGGAAAATGGACAATAAACACCATGGTAGGACATAGACCAAGGTGTGCAATGTTATCCTTTTGCAAAAATAGATAGTTGATAGACAAGAAGTGCCATGATGCATACTAGGAGCAAAGTTGCCCCAGTCTTTTTGTCAAGACAAACTACAAACAACAATCAAAGAAAAATTAAGTCACGAAACATCATCACTCCTGTAAATCCTTCTTGGGAAATCCTCGAGGTGGCTAGTAATATGACCAATGATAAATCAATAAAAAGATAAGAAAAAATAGACCAAAAAAGCCAACAACCATTTAGATAATTTTCCAGTGATTGTTTTATTGATTGATAATGCCTAGTTTCAAGAATGGAAGTATGTCATATAAGACACCATGTTTGGTTTCTATAGACACATGAAATAAGCATTATGCACTTAGTTCATATCCATCTGCTCATTAAATTAATCAAGCTGATCAAATCCATTCACCAAGCAAATCAAGTCTATTTAATTCATTCCTAGGGTTATTCATTTAAATTAAATAAATCAACTTTGTTTAATTTAAGTCTTGTGCATCAATCTTTTAATTAAATAAATCAAACTTTATTTAATTGAAATCCAAATGCATATTCCATCCCTTTTTTATTTAAATAAATCCAAATATTTAAGTCAAATGGGTCAAAAGTACCTAATCATCATCTAATCTAATCTAATCTAATCTTGATTAACCTAATCTAATCACCCATCACATCCTCTAGATTTTCCCACTTGCACAAATAAATCAATTTATTCATTTATAAATTCATCATTTTCCATCAACATGGCATCTTTGAGGAATATTCCCTCAAATTTGAATTCAAAAACAAGTTGACATGTACATCCAACAAGGCATTTATGAGCTCTTACATGGCTCTTGAACAAGTCAAACTTAGCATTTAACTCTCAAATTCAAATTTGAATCTCCCCCCCTTTGGCACATTGACCAAAACTTGCACATTCCTCAACCTATCACAATGTGACAAGTGGCTTCATCTCATTGGTCAAATCTTTATCCCACATTGCTCTATTTTGAACACTCATAGCTTTTTAAAATCTATAAACGAAAGCTTCAGTTTTCATCAAATCCTCGACAATCTCATGCAAAGTCACTCTCTTCAATTGAGAACTAATTTTTCCCACCTCATATCATCTTCAAAGCAGTTTCATATCAACATATCATGGAGTTTAGCAAGGATTGGGAAAGGGATTCTTCCCATAGAAGCACCAATCCACTATGAAATAAAGTTTGATTCATGTTGTTTATATGCTCATTTATTTTTTCTTTCTATTTTAATATCTTATTTAGCATATCTAACATGATACAATATTTCATAGGGATACTAGATTTGTTATGTTTTATTTGACTTCAATAATAATGCTTGTCAAAGACTAACATTATGAAGATTTGGCATCCACAGTTTCAATCATGCAGCCACTTCTATAAGGAAAATTATAAAGTTGATAAATGATGGTGTCTAGTTTCAGGAAGGACACATGTTGTATAAGACAAATGATAGGACTAGATCTGATTTCAAGAAATGATGTCAGTTGTATAAGATGTTGAGTCTAGTTTTGACAATGCAACCTCTTGTATAAGACCATTGATTGATTGGTAAGTCTTGATTTGATGATTCAGTTGTGACTCAGATAAATATTTGTGTCTAATCAACATGTCAATTTTGGAAAAGGATAAATTATTATGATATGGAATTTTACGGTAGTAAAAAACCCTAAGCGACTGACCTAATGCTTCGGGGGCTCATCAGTGATGACCTTGCCTATGTAACATGTGTAGAGACACTGTAGTTTGACTAACCTTCACCATGGATAATTTATTCTGGATTGAATCATGATTGACTCCACTTGAAAAACCCTAAAGGACTGACCTAGTACCTCGGTGGATCATTAATTATGGCCTTTCCTACATAACATGCACAAAGACATCGTAGTTCAATAAACTTAGACTGACAGGACTTGACACTATTTTTGGTATTTTTGAAGGCTATTTGGATGTTTTTAGATTTTCATGATGATGACCTCCAATACCAAGTCTACGATTTGATGAAGATGTACAAGTCAAGTACATGCTCCCAATTAGGTATAGGACTGATTATTAGGAGTTGGATAAGGATGAGTGTGGTAGATGATTGACACATAATGTAAACCATTCACAAGCCATGAGAAGGATAACAAAGGATTATAATGAATGTCTTGAGGAAGCATGGAGTTGATTTTGTTATGGGTGAAGGTGGAAAACTAAATATAATTATGGTAGATGATGGAGCAAAGAATGACTACACATGGAACCTATTTTCCATGTTTTCACCATGTTACTTATCCATAGTGCCATCAAAGTGGTTTTCACTATTGGATGGATTATTTCTCTATATTATTTTCTCATTTTTTAGATTTTTTTATGGTCACACAAGACACCTATTTGTCATGTTTTCATCAAGGTGACAATTTTTTTTTATTTTTCAATTATTTTTGTATTTTCAATTTTTGACAAGGCTCTTTGAAAGCTATGTGTAGAATTTACAAAGGTGCAAGCTATTGATAGGCTTTGATAATGGTTCACCCTCAGGAATAGAAAGTTGATAAGCACTAGATCCATATAATTTTGTTATCATGTATGGACCTAACCAATTAGGTTCAAACTTTCTAGGCTTATCTCTTTCTGCTTGACTCTTAGGGTTCTCCATTAAGATCAAATCACCAATGTCAAAATGTTTAACTAGAACCTTCTTATTATAGCTACAACAAAGATGATTCTAGTAAGCTTGTACATGTGCCAATGCATTTTTTCTTTGCTCATCTAACAACTCTATCTCACACAATTTGGATACATGATACTCTTAATCATTAATAATCCCTTGCACAAATACCCTCAAGGAAGGTAACTGACCTCAATAGGAAGGATGGATTTAGAGCCAAATACTAGGGAACATGGTGTGGATCCTATGGGATTGTGGATGATAGTTCGGTAGGCCCATTACAAGGGATTTAGTTGGAGGTGCTAATCATGACCATTTTTATTGACAATCTTCTTCAGGATTTTAATGATGGTCTTATTCAACACCTCGGTTTTGATGTTGCCTTGGGGATAATATGGAGTGGTGGAGTGGTGTTAGATGTATAATTTTTTGCATAATTGGAAAACATCTTGGTTCTTGAAGGGTGATCATTATTAGTAATAATGGATTATGGAACACCATACCAGAATATGATATAATTGAGGATGAATTTTGATATCTAATTGCTAGTAATATATGTCATTGGGATAACCTATATCCATTTTGTGAAATAATTGATTGTTGTGATAATGAATTTATGGTTGTTTGATGAGGTCATATAAATCTTACCTATGAGGTCAAGTCCCCATTCAGAGAAAGTGCATGGTGACATGAATGGATGGAGTTCATGGGTTGGTGTTTGTATAAGATCTTCATATATTTGGAATTGTCGACACTTCTTAACAAAGTGGTATGCATCACGTTCCATAATGGGCCAGTAGTATCTAGGACACATGATATTCTTGGCTAAATTAGGACCACTCAAGTGGGCCCCATATATACCATCATGTAGTTTGTGTAAGGTTATTTGTACTTCATGAGAATCAATACATCTAAGGAGGGTATTGTCTAGGCTTCAGTAGTAGATGGTGTCACCATTGATGATGTATCTAGAGGTCTTACAAATAAAAGTTTTGTGTTGATTGGTAGACAAGTTAGGAGGGATAACTTGGCCATATAGGTAATCATAGACATATTTGTACCAAGTGGAATTGGGACCAAAAATTTTGCACACCATCTTGGATTTGGGGATATCAAAGGCTTGGATCGACAACTATTGTACCAATAACTCATACCACGGTATATTGTTTGGGATATCCAAGAGAGATCATCTTGTGGCCATTGCATTAGCTACCTTATTTTGAAAGTCTCATCCTTTGTGTCGTAATTGTGATTGAATTTTTGAATAACTAACTATGAGTGTCCATCAACTTGAAGGCTCCTTATTTTCCATTTAATGCCCATACAAAGTCATGTGTGTAGTGCCTCATACTCTACTATGTTATTGGTGCAAGAAAAGGCTATTCTAAATTACTTTTGTATAGTGTCTCCTTGGGGTGTAACAAATAGTATCCCTACTCCTTAACCATGATTCATGGGAGATCCATAAAAATAAATCTTCCATGTGATTGAAGTATCTAGTGTGAATATGGACTTGTCGGGGAATTCGTAAACCAACAGATGATCTGTTGTTGTTGGTGCATCTACAAGTTGGTTGACTGACTTGTCTTTTGTTTCCTTCTACTCAACATACTGAATATTGTATTCACTTAATATCATGATCCATTTGGCTATTCAATCTGTTAAGGCTTCTTTACTAAGGAGATACTTCAAGGGATCGATCTTTTCCATGAGATTTGTTTGGTGATTTAACATGTAATGCCTAATTTTTTGAGTGGAAAAAAAACCACAAGGAATGCACATTCAATGGGACTATAATTGAGCTCATATCCAACAAGTGTGCAAAAGATGTAGTAGACTAATCTTCTTTCCCTTCCATCATGATCATTTGGTGCTAATAGTAATAACCCTAGTGTTGATGTGGTCATTGATATGTAAAGTATGAGGTGTTTACCATCAATGGGAGGCATGAAAAATATCAGTGTTAATAGATAGTCCTTTATCTATTGAATTGATTCTTGACATTGGTCAGTCCACATGAAGGGTACTCCTTTTCATAAGAAATGTTGGAATGGTTAACACTTATCTACCAGTTAAGCAATGAACCTCCCAATGGATTGAAATTTTCCCTATAGTGTTCATAACTAACTTATGCTTATTAGAGGTGGCATTCCCATGATAGCCTTCACTTTCACAAGATCTACTTCAATGCCTCTTTGGGAGACAATGTATCCTAGGAGATTCCCTATTGTCACCCAAAAAATGCACTTTTTTGGGTTCAATCACAATTTGTATTCTTCTATCCTTTGAAAATCTTATCTAGTACTTGAAGATCCTTACCCCTTGATAGTGATTTTACTAGCAGGTCATCTACATAATACTCCATAAGCATGTGCATGAGGTCATTAAAGATGGTATTCATAGCTCGTTGATATGTGGCTCGAACATTTTTCAATGCAAACAACATAACATTCCAACAATACGTTCCCCTTGGAAAAGTAAAAGCTATCTTGTCTTGATCCTCAGGAGTGATCCTAATCTAGTTATATCCTGAGAAACCATCAATGAGCCATAGCATCTCATACTGCTATCAAATCCACTATGATGTCAATGTTAGGAAATGGGAATTCTTCCTTAAGGCATGCCTTATTTAAATCTCTAAAATTGGAACAAATTCTGATTCCACCTATTATTTTTTTCATGGGTACTAGATTGTAAATCCATTCCGCATGGTCAATGGGTCAAATGAAACCAACATCTATTAGCTTCTTTAGTTCTACTTTTACCAATAGTGCAATTTGGGGATGCATTTTCTTTAGCTTTTGTTTGACTAGTTTGGCATCAAGAAATAATGGTAAGTGATGTAACACCATCTCGAGATCCAATCCGAGCATGTCAGCATAAGACCAAGTGAACACAACTTGTCTATTTGTAACTTAGAAGGCATTAAATTCTAGTTTCTTTTCCTCTATCAAAGATGTTGTGAAATGGATGATTCTAGGATTTTCATTAGTAGTAGTGTTGACTTCCATGGAATTGTCTACTAGCAAAGGCGATTTATCTTGGCTTATAGGGAGTATGTCAAACCCTCCATCCTTGGGCACCTCAGAGAGGTTTTCACCCTCAGATACATCCTTTCTTTTTACCTTTCCTAGGTCTAGATACACCTTTCAATTTTCACCTAAACACCTTTACTTTTTTGATTTATGATATTCATTTTTTGTGGCTAGAGGGTGGGATACACTCCCTAAAGTAGGCCACATTATCAAGATCTATAGTAAAACCTTATTTATGATCCCCATTAGGTATACCTTTGCTAAGTCCCATAAACTCAGCTATTGCTTCATCGCTTTTGAATACATTTAAGTTGGGTGGTCCTTGTTGGTCCTAATCTATCAATTTTTGGGATACTAAAGGTATGCCATCATCCGTATCATTAAGGTTCAATGAATATGCCGATATGGTGAAAATAGAATTGTCATTGGGATCCTAAAAGGAATTGATCCAAGATTTACCTTTGGTTGATGAATTGGTTAGGTCAAGCTCTTGGAAGGTCTCAGTTAGGTCATAGTCACTAGATGCACAAGATTTCCATTCCCATTTATTAGAGTCAGTTTTGGCATGGTAGTCTTTAGATGTCTCAATATCTTTTGAAGCACTACTGTCCTCACTTGAAAGCACCTTAGTAATAGGAGCAATCACTCTTTTTTTTTCATACCCTAACCCTCTATTCCTTGGTAGCTTGGGAAGCATTAAAGGTTTTTTCATTCTATTCTTGTGTAATCCAAGTCCACTGTGTCTATCATAGCCCTTCCATCTCATGATCTCAAAGCATTTACCATATTGCTCGATTGGGATACTTTTAGGTTCGATATATTCTTCCTCTTTTTATATGCATGTGGAAATATCTTCTTTGTCAATAAAATTCTTGCTCAATTCTCCCCATATTATGAAATTTGTTGTTGACTTTAGGCTCCTTTTTATAGAAGAAGGCTTACTGTAGGATTTTGGAGATGCTGGTATCTTGCCGATACAATAAGAATTTTTCATGTGGTATTCTCCACACCCCTTGTCTTGGATTGATGGATATTGGGTTTAGGTGATGGGATGGTGGACATGTATGCCTTAGTCAAAGTGGAAGGATCGATGTAATGGGATGAAGAGGATGATGAACTTTCCTGATTGATGGGAGCTTGTTGTTTTGATGTTCTTCATAAGTTGCTACAATACTAAAAGAGATTGGGATCAACAACTATTATTATTTTGGTGGGGTTATTTTTGTGAAAATGTGTCTTGACCCTGGAAATACATAAGGCACTATTGATACATTAGAGTTGGAAGGGGTAAGGGGTACCCCCCCTATAGGGGTCTGCATGTTACACCCCAATTGTATAGTTACTATTTACTATTACTGCATATGGTAATAATGGATGTAATGTGAATTCTAGAGATGAGTAAAAGATGCTTGTACCTTGTTATCAATATGAATGCTATCAAATTTGATGATTGTCTCATTTGATGTTACTTTAGTTGATGTTATTCATGGTGAAACACTACATTTATGTGAATGAAAGGTTATTGAATTATAATTATTCTAACTTTGGAGATGTTTATGTATACTACATATGTTATGAACATTTGACTTTCGTGAGCATGTGTTAGTGGGTGCAGGAATGTGTTCCATTCCTCCAGGCGGAGGGGAAGTATCACTTAGGAGAAGATATTGGTCAAGTAATAGGTAAAAGTAAACTATCTGACATAAATACACCACATTAGAGTGATTGAATTGAGTCAGTTTGTGGGTAATAGGTATGTCATCCATAGCTTCTATGTTTTCACTAGGAGTCTTGATTCCTTATGCATGCATTTGTAGGTGATGTTTATCTATTTGCGTTTTGAGTTTTTTCTTGTGCTAAAATCATATGGATAAGTGGGATGTAGGTGGAAGTATGTTTATATGTATGCACATGTGTGTCAATGGGATCTAATGAGATGTATATGCATATGTATAGATATACCACACATACACACTTATCAATATGATGGTAATGTGAATGGTTGTAAGTGAATTAGATGTGGTGAACATATATATACATATATATATATATCCATCAAGTGTGTTGCCACACATATGGCATTACATTTATATATATACATTCACGTATATATCCATACATCATGTATAATGTATATTACTATACTTATTATATATATATATATATATATATATATGCCAACATATATGGCTTACAATACACATATCTATATATATATATATAAATATTTATTAAATGTAATATATATATATATATATATATATATATATATTTTCAATAGAAGTCAATTTTTAATAGACTACTTTTGACATTTAATGACTGTGGCAATGGAAGTCGTTTATAGTCATCAACGACTATGAAGATGGAAGATGATTTGGGAACATCCACAACTGTGTAAGTTAAGCCGCATTTATCTTGCCATGTCATTGTATTAGAGAATTTTCAAGTTAGATTGTAAATAGCATAAAACCATTAAATCCCTAATAACAATGGAGAACAATGAAAGCAAGAACATGAGAGTATGAAACAAATTCACCTAGTCTTCAAGCCTCCATTGATTGACCTCCATTGGCCTTCTCCATCTTGCTGAAATGATATAATTGCCCTCAAATTTGAAGTGCAACTATAACCTATGACAAAGCTAAGCAAAATATTGAAGTAATGTGATTGCTCAAGTGCTCAAAAACTCTCAAGCATACTGAAAATAACTTGTGTGTCCAAAATGACTTGGAAGAGGGCCTTTTAAAGAGTTCCAAATGGTGAATGGACGGACAGGATTAAAAGTTGGTGAAGCCCTAAGATCAACGGCTAGGATTCAATGTGATAAGGATGATTAGGGTTAGCGAAACATTAGGTCAAAGTTAGGGCAAGCCTTGAAATGAAGGGTTGAGATTTAATTGGAGATAATCAAATCAATGGTGGAGAAAAATAGGTAGTTGGCATAATAGAAATTATTTAATTTATGGAGGAATGTTGACTTATGAATTAAATAATGATTTAATTCATAAATGGGAATGAGAAAAAAGAGAATAAATAATCATTTTAATTATTTATTTGGTGAGTAGGCTAAATAAATAAATTTATTTGATTGAAGGATAAATGGTTAAATGGAGAATTATTAGAGGGCATAAGGACTAATTAGTAACGTATCTAAATAAATAAATGCAATTTATTTATTTAAATAATCATGGAGGAATAATTATGACATTAGGACCTGATTAAATAATTGAATTATGTGGGGGAGAAGCATGGTCATCATAGAAAATATGGTTTGCAAGTAGAGGCCATTTTTATGTGTCTACATTTTGCCCCTCTTTGACATGATACAGTTTATCACGTTATGTCAAAGAACAAGTCAAAAATATGTCATAGTTTGAAAGTGAGGAGAGGAAGGATGATGAGGAGGTAGTAGTATGCCCCCTCGAGAGGACATGCAGGTTGAAAGAACGTGAGGGTGCTCTCGAAATGGATGAGAGGACTAGAGGATGAAGGAATAGAAGAAATGTTAGCGTGGAAATCATGGATGTGATGATGAAAAGGAATACTTCAATATTTTTCCAAATAACATCATAGGTGTTGCATAATCATCATTGGGTAGTAAAATGTGACAAATGGAAAACAAACACCATGATATGACATAGACCAAGGTTTGCAAGGTCATCCACTTGTGAAAAATAGACAGCCACAGACAAGGAATGTCCTAACTCATACTAAAGGCCAAGTTGCCCCAGTCTTTTTGTCAAGACACACCAAAGACAACAATCAAGAAAAATTAGGTCATGAGACATCATTTCACCTCTAAATCCTTCATGGGACATCCTTGAGGTAGCTAGTAACATGACCAAGAGACAAAACAATAAAAAGATAAAACAAAATAGACCAGAAAAATCAACAACCATTCAATATGTTTGCCAAGATTTGTTTGTCGAAGGTTGATTGTGTGACAGTTTGACAATTTGACAATTTGAAGAGTCTGACAGTATTGACATTTTGACGATGCCTGTCATCAGGAAAGACACATCCTGAAAATGCCAATGACTATGTGATTAAGCCTGTCGTCAGGAAGGACACATCCTGAAAAGGTTGACTATGTGACGAAGCCTGTCATCAGGAAGGACACATCCTGAAAAGGCCAATGACTATGTGATGAAGCCTGTCATCAGGAAGGACACATCCTGAAAAGGCCAATGATGTTTTGACAGGGTCCAATTCCAAGAAGGACACATCTTGAAGGGGACCATAAAGTGACTAGGTTGACATTGTGTTGGAAATTTGACAGATGTTTGGCTTGATGATTGACTGGGCTATGTTGTCTATTGATTTGAATGTTGATGTTCAAATGATTGTCTTGTTTCTGAGTGTGACTATGTCTGACTTATTTGACCGACATGACGAACCCTAAAGGACTGACCTAGGTGGCCTCAGGGGCTCATCGACAGATGGCCTTTCCTACGTCGTGCACTCAGAGACCTCATAGTTCGACAAGGAAAATAGACATATTGAAGACAAATTGACATGTTTTGACTTGACCTGACAAACCCTAAGGGATTGAACCTAGGGGGCCTAGGGGGCACATCGAATGATGGCCTTGCCTACGTAGCAAATGCACAGAGACCACGTAGTTCGACTATTGACAAAGACTAAAATGACTGACATGACTAACTTTGACTCTATTTTTGGGCTTTGTGATGTTATTTGGATGTTTTTGTGCTTTCTTCAAGACATTTTTCAATTTTTAGGTCTTTTTTCAGGACATTTTTCAATTTTTAGGTCTTTTTTTAGGACATTTTTCAATTTTTTAGGTCTTTTTTAAGGAAATTTTTATGATTTTTATGGACTTTTTATGATTTTTATGATTTTTTTAGGACTTTTATGATTTTATGATTTTTTAGGACTTTTTATGATTTTTATGATTTTTTTTTAGGACTTTTTCGATTGTCAAGACCATGTGCGATAAGCACTACAGTCTCATGATAAAATATTGCCCCTAGTCAAGTTGATGGAAAGAACGTGACCACTATGGACGATAGGTGATGCGCAAGACTTCAATGTCAACCACTATCGGCCATGGAAAGAAATGTCATGATGTCAGGGTGAAACGTTGTGACGAATCTCAACAAAATGAATGTTTATTATGGATGAAGGTAGATAGAGTGATAGTAGATGTCAAAGCAATGATCGACTACACATGGCGCTTGTTTGCCAGGTTTTCACCATGGTACTTATCCAAAGCGCCTGTTTACCAGGTTTTCACTATTCGATGAATTATTTCTCTTTATTTTTGTCAATTTTTTCATTTTTTTGGTGTCACCAGGATGCCTATTTGCCAAGTTTTCATCCAAGTGACAATATTTTTGTATTTTTGTATTTTTTTTGTATTTTTAATGGTTTGGCTATCGGCTAGACTTTCTGATGCTATGTATAGAACTTGCGTAAATGCATACTGTTGATTGGCTCTGTTAATTGTTCACCATCTGGAGTAGCTAGCTGATATGCACCAGGACCAAATGATGCAGTGATGATGTACGGACCTAGCCAATTGGGCTCAAACTTGCCTGGTTTTTCTTTGTCAGACTGATTCTTAGGATTCTGCATGAGAACCAAGTCACCAATGTCAAATTTTTGAGTCATCACTCTTTTGTTGTAGCTTCTACAAAGACGATTTTGATATACCTGTAAGTGGTTCAAGGCATTATGTCTTCATTCGTCTAGCATTTCTAATTCATGCAATCGGGACTGTCGATATTCTTCATCAGTGATTAGACCTTTCATAGAGACTCGTAGGGATGGAATTTCGACCTCTATGGGCAAGATGGCTTCGGTTCCAAACACGAGGGAAAATGGAGTGGCTCCAGTGGGAGTACGGATGCTAGTGTGATATGCCCACAAAGCAGGATTGAGTTGTATGTGCCAATCATGACTAGCATCATTGACGGTCTTCTTAAGAAGTTTGATGATCATTTTATTAGATGCCTTAGCTTGACCATTTCCTTGTGGGTAGTAAGGCGTGGAGAAGTGGTGTCGGATATGGAAGCATTCAAAAAGTTCACGGACATCCTAATTTTTGAAGGGACGACCGTTATCTGTGATGATGGATTGTAGAATACCATATCGACAGATGATATAGTTGAGGATAAACTTGGAAATTTGTTTTCCGGTAATGTAAGTGAGCGGGATGGCTTCGATCCACTTAGTAAAGTACTCAGTGGCAGTAATGATGAATTTGTGGCCATTGGATGAGGTAGGATGGATCTTGCCCACGAGGTCGAGTCCCCATTGTGCGAAGGGCCAAGGAGATGTAATTGGCCGAAGTTCCTATGCTGGTGCATGAATCAAGTCACTGTGTATCTGACATTGGTGACACATTCTAACAAATTCAAGTGCATCTTTCTCAATGGTTGGCCAATAATACCCAAGTCTTGTTATCTTTTTGGCTAAATTAGGACCACTCGAATGGGATCCGCATATACCCTCATGTACCTCTTGCAAGGTCGTTTGTGCTTCATTAGTGTCAAGACATCGAAGAAGGGAATTATCAAAGCTACGTCGGTAAAGGGTGTCACTAAGGATGGTGTATATGGCAGCTTTTCGGATAAAGGACTTTCGTTGGTTATTGGATAGGTTGGGGGGAAGGGTTTGAGACTTGAGGTAGTCATAAATGTCTTGATACCATGGAGAATTGGGACCAACAAGCTCGTAAACCATCTCTGATTCTGGTATGTCATATGCAGGAACCAAAAGTTGTTCTACCAAGAATTCAAATTGAGGCACATTACTAGGAATGTCCAAGAGAGAGCCAATCGTGGCCATTGCGTCTGCTGCCTTATTTTGTGTTCTTGGAACTTGCTCAAAAGTCACCATGTGAAAATATGTTTGAAAGCTATCAACCATTCGTTTGTAAGGCATTAATTTCTCGTCCTTAATGTCATAGTCATCATTGACTTGGTTAATGACCAATTGAGAATCACCATAGACATGAAGTGTTCTAATTTTCCATTTGATGGCCATTCTGAGTCCTGTGACAAGTGCCTCATATTCTGCCACATTATTTGTACATGGAAAAGCAATGCGGAAGGACTTAGGAATGGAGTCTCCTTGAGGGGTGATAAATAATATTCCTGCCCCCAAGCCATGATTAGTATGAGATCCATCAAAATATAGCCTCCAAGGTGACTTAGGTTCTGTATGAAATATTGACTCATCTGGAAAGTCTACTACTAGTGGATGATCACCCTGTATAGGTGCCTCTGCCAGTTGGTCTGCTATCACTTGTCCCTTTATCACCTTTCTTTCAACATACTAAATATCATGCTCACTCAAGATCATTACCCATTTGGCCAGGCAACCTGTCAATGCTGCACGACTTAGGAGATATTTCAGGGGATCAATCTTCGCCACTAAGTGTGTATGATGATTCAACATGTAGTGTCTTAATTTTTGAGCAGCAAAGACAACTGCTAGGCAAGCACATTTGATGGTTGTGTAATTTAGCTCATATCCAACCAATGTCCTACTGATGTAGTATATGGCCCTTTCCTTTTCTTCATGGTCATTTTGTGCCAGTAATGCCCCCAGTGCTGAAGTTGTTGCAAAAATGTATAGAATCAAAGGTTTCCCTTCAATTGGTGGCATTAACACAGGTGGTGACAGTAGATAATTCTTTATTTATTGGAAGGCCTCCTGACATTTATCTGTCCACACAAAAGGGATACTTTTGCGCAAAAGATACTGAAATGGATGACACTTGTCTACCAATTGTGTTATGAAGTGTCGGATAGATTGTAACCTGCCTTCCAATGTCCTGAGTTCACTTATCCCTTTTGGAGGAGGCATGTCTAATATGGCTTTTACCTTGGCAGGATCAACTTCAATGCCTCTACGAGAAACAATGTACCCCAAAAGTTTGCCTGATGTCACGCCAAAGACACATTTCTTTGGATTCAAGCGGACCTTGTATTCTTCCAGTCTCTTGAAATTTTTGTCTAACACCTTCAAGTGGTCTTTTTGCGTCAAAGATTTTGCCAAAAGGTCATCTACATAATCTTCCATTATCTTGTGCATCATGTCATGGAATATGGTTGTCATGGCTCTTTGATACGTGGCACCTGCATTCTTAAGACCAAAAGGCATGACGTTCCAACAATATGTGCCCCAAGGACATATGAATGCTGTTTTGTGTTGATTTTCAGGGGCAATACGAATTTGATTATAACCAGAAAAACTGTCCATGAGGGACAACATCTCATATCCTGCTGTAAGGTCCACTATGATCTCGATGTTTGGAAAGGGAAAGTCATCATTTGGACAAGCTTTATTCAAGTCTAGAAAATCTGTGCAAATGCGGATTTGACCGTTTGGCTTTGTGACTGGTACAAGATTTGATATCCATTCGGCATAGTCTATGGACCGTATGAATCCCACATCTAACAATTTCTTAAGTTCTATTTTGACTAACAAGGCGATCTGTGGGTGCATCTTTCACAACTTCTATTTCACTGGCTTGGCCTCTGGAAATAATGGCAAATGGTACAAGACAAGTTTTGGATCCAACCCAGGCATATTGGCATAAGACCATGCAAAGTTGACCTTACGCTCTAAAAAGAATTTGTGGAACTTAGGTTTCTCTTCCTCTGTCAAAGATGCGGCAAAGTGGACCATATTAGGATCTTCTGTTGTGGATATGTTTACTTCTATAGTGTCCTCTATGAGCATGGCCAATTTTTCTTGAGTTACGGGGAGAAAGTCCAATTCTCCATCCTTAGGCGAGTCCTTTATTTTTATTGCTTTATCATCAAAAGGGGCCTTGTGGTTTTCACCTAAAGACATGTCATTTTTTGCCTTATTTTTATTTTTCATTTTTTGACTAGAGGATGGAGCAGTCTCCCCAAAGTAAGCGGCACAATCTAGGTGAATGGAAAATCAAGCCTTGTGATCTCCACTTGGTATACCCTCATTCAGTCCCATGAATTCTGCAATGGCCTCATCATTTTGAAATGTGTCCATAACTGGCAGGCCTTGTTGATCCCAATCGATTAGTTGTGGGTAGACTAAGGAAATACCATCATCAGTATTGGTGAATAGTGGGTAGAACGCAGAAAGCACGCCGACAGATTCAGAGAGGTGAAAGATAAAATTGTCATCGTCGGGCTCTATATCAGATTCTATCCAGTACACTACCTCGCTTGATTCACACTCATCAGCAAAGTAAGGAACAAAGGGAGTGGAGTCTAGGTCAGTAGTTTCATGTGGCAATTCAAATTAATCTAAATGATGGTCATTAGGTTCAGTAGGGTAGACGAGTATGTTGGGATTAGGGTCAAGGGGAGTAGAAGAGGATTTGGACTGGGTGTTGTTTGGTGTCGTGTCAATTTTGAACATTTTCCAGAATCTCTCTTCAAATGTAGGCTCTCCAGGTTCAAGAAACAAGTCATCAAGGCAACAGTCACTTAGGGATCATTGGGAGCCAAATTCCCATTCGTGGGAGTCAGTTTTAGAAAGGGGATCTTCAATTGTCTTGACACAGTCTGAAGCATTTACTCTCTCGCTAGAAAGTGCATTGGTACTATGATCGCCAGATTCTCCTAGTCCTAACCCTAACCCAAGATGTTTAGGTCTTCCTTTAGGTGCTAGAGGTTGTTGCCTTCCTATCTTGTGCTTGCCGAGGCCACTAATTCCATCGTAGCCTTTTTCCTTTATCATGTTATATCCTTTACTATACATTTTTACTAGCATGGGAGTTGGATCCTCTGGTTCTCTATAAATCCAAGATAGCACGTTGTTAATGTCCTCTTGACTCATTTTACCCCACTTTGTGAATACTATTTTTGGAGGGACTCTAAAAATTTCTTTTGACTCTAACGTGAAGCAATGCTTTCCGTAGACCTGGGGAGACTTAGGCATCCTTGTTATGCAATAGGCTGTATTCAACTTATACTCTCCACACCCTTGGTCCTGGATCTTAATACTTGCGTCGATGCTTGGGGTGATGGATGAAGTGGTAGATGTCATGGAGGTGGTCATGGTTGCCAAAGAAGTAGAAGTGGATGTTGTGGCAGTGGATGTGGATGCGGGAGGCTTCGCAAGTGTTGACGGGTCAATGAATTTAGAGGATGAAGATGTTGAAGCTTCACTGTTGATAGGCACTTGGTGCTCTGAGACACCTCTCAAATTGGTACAATATTGAAATGGGTCAGGGTCTCCATATATAGTAATCTGAGTGCCTTCAAAGGGAAACTTCAAACACTGGTGATACATGGAAGGGACAACTTTCAAGGCATGAATCCAAGGTCGACCAAGTAAAATATTGTATAGAAGTTCTAGATCTAGGACTTGACAAGTGGTGTCCACAATGACTGGTCCAATACGAATTGGAAGTGTAATTACGCCCCGAGAGGAATGTTATTCATCATCATATGCCTTGATAACAATGCTCTTTGTAGCGTCTACACAAGCATCAGAAAAGCCTAGGGCCTTAACCAATTTTAAGGATCATATGTTCAGTCCTGCTCCGCCATCTACTAACACTCGTCTGACCTTATACTTATGGATAAAAACTTCAATGTGAAGGGCATCATTATGATTGGATTTGGATGATGAGTAGTCTTGGTCTGAGAATGTTATATGGTGGGGAGCGGTAAGATATCCCACCATGTCCTCAAATTGATTGACATCAATGTCTTGGGGAATAGAAGACTCTTGTAATGTTTTGTCGAGTATAGCCTTATGAGCTGGGGAAATACGTAGCAACTCAAGTATAGAAATTTGTGCAGGTGTCTTCCCAAGTTGGTCAATGAGGTTAAAATTTCCTTTAGGCTGGGATTGTTTGGGTAATGGATTGGACTGCGATTGTTGGGTGGATGGGCCAGCGATTGTTATCTTTGGTTGTCTGGGAGGAGGGCCAGCTATGGTGACTTTTCCCCCATGGTTAGTGACATTGCATTTAGGGGCATTTCTGACAGTAACTGTGTTGACATGTTCAACAGTTGTTCTAATATGATTTATGATAGGTCCCCCAGAATAGTCATATGCAATACAGGCATGGTTGGCTCGATTATTGTTATTAGATTTTGACGTGGAATGGTTACTAGAACCATGGTCTTGTAGTGGGTTCTTGTGTATGGTATGGTCTGAATTAGATGCAAATTGTGGTCCACCTATCTCAATGGTACGATTCTTAATAAGGTCTTGTACTAGATTTTTTAGTTGTCGACAGGAGGAGGTTTTATGTCCTTTTGCTCGATGATAATCACAAAATGCGTTGTCATCCCACCAAAATGGTTTAAACTACCCTGGGTCATATGGTTTTGGGTCCTCAAGTGTTATGACACCATTTTGGAAGAGTTTCTTGAGGACTTCTTCAATGGGTTCACCCAAGGGGGTGTATGTGCGACTCCTAGGGAACTATCTAGGTTGTCGAGGCTGCCTTTGATTTGGGTTATTTTGATTACCTTGGTTATTTTGATTTGTCTGTACAACATTGGCGGCATGGGTCTGTGTGATCATCTGTGCATTTTGTGGTTGAGCCCCTTTAAGGGTAAGCACAGGACCCATTGCATTGATATCCTTAGCATCTACAATGCCATCATTGGTGACATGTTTATTCTTAACCCAGTATTTGTTCTTGTCACTGGGAGGACTTGCATTTATGTTTTTTGGATCGTATTTTAATCTTCCCTCAGCAATAAGCGCTTTCTCAAGTTGGACACCTCGTTCGACTAGGTCTGCAAAGGTTGTACAACAATGAACTCATAAGCCATTTTTCAATGGGCCTAGGAGTGTTTGTACAAACATGTCAACCTTCTCTTTTTTAGGTATGTCTATGTGGCAACAACTTGCTAGGCCTCTCCATCGTTGGAAAAATGGGATAAACATTTCACCAATGTCTTCTTGTGTAAGTGTGCATAAGCTAGTGATGGAGGTGTCTGTGTCAATGTTATAGGCAAAAATTTTCATAAATTTTTCTACAAGTTCATTCCATGTTTTTATCCCCTTCAAAGTGGAGAACCATTCAAGTGTGGGTCCTATTAGACTCTTGGAGAAGAGTCTCATCAAGTAAGTGTGTTCATATGCAATGTCTATACAATTGGTCATGAATTCTTGAATGTGTTCAATAGGATTTGTCTTTCCCTTGTATTTGGTGAAGTTTGGGGCCACATATCCAGGAGGAAATGGTGGCATGTATAAAGTTGTGTCAAAAGGATATGGACATAGGTCATATGACATTGGTGGCATTTTGTTGGATGTTTGCATGTTTTCCATCTATTTTTGGAGGTCTTCCACTCTGGCTGTCAAGGCATCTATTATGGGATTATTGGTTGCATCACACATGGGAGTGATGGGTATCCCTTGAGTCCCCATTGATTGTGATAACATGTTTGAGTTTGAATGTGACATGTGTTGTTGTGGAATGTATGATATGTTTTGGTTTGGCAATTGTTGGTATTTCCAATTTTGATGAGGAATGTGTTGTTGCGTGTGAATTTGTGATGAATATGTGGGGATGTGTGATCCAGCCATATTTGTCGATATTTGGGGGATTTGGTAACCTTGACTATTCTAGTGCCCAAAGGTATTCATTTGTTGTGTCATTTGAGTGCCTTGTCCATAATGGAAGAATTGTCCATGTTGGATGTTGGTATTTTTTCCTTGGAATTGTCCATGTGGGATGTTGGTATTTTGTACTTGTGAGGCATTGATGTTTAATTGTGACGATGTGTTAACATCTGGTTGGGGACCTCTAATAAAAATACGTTGTTTAGTTCCTCCAAAGGGATTGAATGAGATTCCAACATAAGGATTTGATGATGATGTCCCTATGGTCATAGATGAAGTTCCAAATATGGGGTTTGAGGAACTTGCCCCCATTAATGTAGATCCAAGGGTAGTTCCAACTGTTTGTGAAGATGTCATTGACATTGCGGGCATGGATTGTGATATTGCTTGTGGCATGGTGGGTGTTCCTCCAATAGATGTTGCATTGATTGAGTTGGAGGTGTTTTGACTTATGGTGCCACTAGATGTAACATTGATGGTGCTTGTAGCAATTTGTGTGGTGACAACAGTGTTATTGTTGGAGGCATTGTTTGTGTTTTGTTGAGGTGTCAAGTTTTGTGTCGTGTTGTCTGGAGATGAAGGTCTTATGGTATTGATGTCAAAGCCTCTTGGTAGTTTTTCCCCTTGGTCTAAAAGCATAGCAAGGTATCTGTCAGCATCGTTCAAGACCAAGTCCTCTACAAATGAAGCTACGTCAGGATTTTGGGCTGCAGCCTCTAGATCCTCAGCTAATACTTGTCCAGTGTGGTCTCTCTATATGAATGGTTCAATGGATTTCGAGAGGATGTTGGCAGGTTCATGGAAGATGGTATGTTCATGTTGGTGAATGGATCGTTAAAAGTCATGTCTTGGTTCATGTCATAAGTGTTGGTGTGGATGTTGGTGTTGAAGTCTTGTCCAAAGTTTGTCCATTTGTCTTTTCTTTCTTTGAAGCCTAGTTTCGACCATAAAAGAGAATTGCTCAAATGAGGATGATGATTATGACAACTAGTCTATGTTTTTGGTGTTTTTGTGATAAAGGATGACAATGCAAGGTGATTATGATGTTTTCCTAAGGAAATGATTGATGCAAGATGACAAAGTTGCCAAAGAAAGATGTCAAATGTCAAGGCGACAATGATGGCTAGGATGACAATGTTGATTAATGCAAGGTGATAGAATTGACTAGGTGCAAAATGAGGACTAAGATGATAATGTTGACTAAAAAGGTGACTAATGCAATGTCAAGGTGCAAAATGAGGACTAGGGTGAACACTATTTTTGGATTTTTTTGGATTTTTAGGCATAAAATATGCAAAGTATGGACTAAGATGAATGCAATGTGGAGAAAGGTTTGCCTAGCCACTCTAAGCTTAATCTATGTCTTAATTTTGGTGATCAAAGGACTTGTTAAAAGGACTAAGCGACAAGGTCAAAATGACTAGTGAGTTTTCCAAACTAGACTGTTGAGTTGGAAATTCTCACAAAAAGGACAATGACTAAAAAGGAGATTGTTGACTAAGTCCCAAGATAACCTACTCTTGAAGGCAATGATTTTGCAAAGTGTGATGAGGTGGCCTAATCCAAAGTCTGCAAAGATGAAAACCTAATGACAAGTCTATGTAGGAAATGATGATTATGAAGCCTAGGGAATGCAACTAAAATTAACAAGGATGAACCTAAGGTAAAAATGCAAGCTAATGGTTGAATGATGAAAATTTTGAGTAATTTTAGTTATGGTTTCTGACAAAGACTTTGAGAAAAGATGTTTGACAATAGGCAAAATTGTTGGACTCGAATTCAGTTTTGTGACATTTTGATGAAAAGTCTGAATTGCCTGAAGTTGATTATTTCGTTTCCAGATTTGGGATTGTTGTGTATATTGTTTGAGAATCTAGAAAACACTTTGCAAACATGATGTTTTGAATGTGTAATCAATCACAAAGAATACAAGCACAATCTTATGGTTAGGCCAGGACAATATCTGCTAGATTCCACTTGGGTTTCCCCAACCACATATCCTTAGTGTGTGAATCCAGAAGCTTGGCTGCATGGGCTCCCCCTTATAGTGCACTCTCTTCTCAGGCCAACCAAGCTTCTAGCACCCATAAAACTCCCATGGCACGCTGATCACCTCTACTAAAGACTGTGAAGACGTGGATGCCTTCACAACGACCGTTGTTGCGCTAGCGGATAGAAGGTTTTTGGCTACTACACAAGAGTATTTAGTTCGGGACCCCCGTTCGAGTGGCCATACATGGGGCAAGAGATTAATCACCGATTAGGTGGCACTCCAGCCTGAAGAGGTTACGCTCAACAAGGTTTATGGGAGTACTACTCTGTCCATGTGACACATCCACACTCGTAATCCTAGGCTTTCCCTTAGGATTCACATTTGTATACCGGTCGGGGTTAGCTCGGCCAAAGAGCTCCGTTGCCGGTCTGAGTCGCCTTGGGGTGAGTACTTTTTCCCACCAAGGAAGGCCCAATTTCCTACAGTCAATAACAATTTCTCTTGCACCCAGGATCGCACAAGTGCACAAGGGGAGAGGATACTCCTATTATTGAATCGAAGGTTACACAAGTTGAAAGCATTTGTTCATTTTAATAGCCAAATTGAAGTGTGAGGAAAATAAATCAAACACTGTGTATTTTAAGCCAATGCTTATGATGTCAACTCAAGCACCCAAGTTCTTTTTAAGCCCACTAATCCTTCTATGTGAAAGAGGCACTCAAGATAAAGCAAAATTGAAGCGAGAGCCCTGCAAAAACACGATTAGTGGTTTTTCAGTCTCCAATCTTTGGCAAGCAAAAGTGGACGTTTGCAAATCTCAAATCATGGACATTCGAACCTACAAAAAAAAAGTGCAAAGATTAATCTTAAAAATTAAAATTAAACTAAAAAAAAGAAAAAAAATGACATTGATTGAATTAAAAATAAATTAAGATGTAACCTAAACATAACTAAGTTAATCCAAAAAAATTAATCTACAATTAATCTAAATGTTAAACTAAGTTAATCTTAATCAAAATTAGTAAAAATAAAAACTAAGATTAAGGAAAATTAATCTAATCTAAAAGACTAACTAAATTAAAAATTTAAAAATCTAAACATCTAAAATCTAATATAAAATTAATCTAAAAATCTAAAATTTGAAATTTAATCTAAATTAGAAATCTAAAAAAAATCTAATTGAATATCTTTAATTAACAATATCAGTAAAATTCTAAATTAAAAATCTAAAAATTAAAAAAAAAAAATGTAACTAAAAAAAACTCTAAAATTAAAAAAACCTAATTAAAAAAAATTATATCAAATTAAAATCTAAATTAAAGATCCTAAATTTAAAACCTAGATTAAATTTAAATAACAAAAAATAAAATCTAAACTAAAGTTAAGTTAAAAAAAAAAATCTAAACTAAATTAAATTTGAAAAGAAAGCTTAAATCTAGATTTTTTTGATATAAACGAAATCTTAAATTAAACAAAATCTGAATTTAAAAGCTAAAGAATAACACTTAACTTACATGTAAATTTTAAACTAGCCAAATCTAATATCAAAATCTAAAACTAATTAAAGAATTTAAATTCAATAAACTAAATCGAAATCTAACTTTAAAGAAAACTGTATTTAAAATCTAAAATCGTAAACTTATAATTAAAGTAAATCAAAAGCTTAAATCCGTTACTAGTGAATTAAAATGAAACATGCGAATGGACGTTAAGAATTTATAGCAGAGTAGTCCAAAGCTGGAGATAGTGCCGAAGAGGGCCATGTTGTCTGAATGAATGAATGAATGTTTTTAATCACGTCCACGAGGCCAAGCAGCCTATGGGACCCACAGATAGCAAGCGAAGAGACGTGAACCCCAGAAAATGCAAAAAAACCTATGTTTCTTTTTCTTTCTGCATCTTGGATCTTCTGCTGTGTATCTTGATCAGAAAATCTGCAAACCCTATTATCTTCTCTTCTTCAAATAGATCACCCAAATTGTTCCCTTTTAATGTCTCAGTATAATTGATCCGAATGTCCTTGTAAGCTGAACATTCCCTGATGTAGTGCCATTCTGTCTCAACCACTCCTTGAGTGCAATATCTACACCTTCTGTCTGCCCACTCCTCTTTAGGTATCATCCACCTTCCGGTCTCACATCTAAGCTGGTGCGAACTTGTTCTAATCTGAGCTATCAATATTTTTGCTTTCCATTTTATTTCCATTCCGATGTAGGTCTTTTGTGTGTAGTCATGCATAGGGTTAAAATGTTTGACATAGTATTCCTTCTTTCTCCCAAGTGGCCCTTTCCACATGCTTTCTTTGAACTTTCCTTGCACATACCTTTTTATTTCCCTATTGGCATTTGGACACTCACTTATGCTAATACCCCACTTACTCATCCATTTGATATTATGTTTTATCCATGTGCTCTTTCTTCTATCTAATTTTTCATTTGCTGCCATTTTTGGCCAGTGATGAGTCTCCATGTTATCTAGTCTTCTTAGATAGCTTAGCAACCGAGAGATAGCAGACACTTCAACAGGGAAAGCCCCGGCCTCAGCTAGAACAATCTCATAAGGGACAGTAGATTTAATCCTGAGACTCTATGTGATTAAATGTTTTTGTAATCTCTCTATCTATCTCCACTTTTTTGCTGAGGTGTTGCTACCCCAAACTTCACATCCATATAGTACCACTGGAACAACTAAAAGCCCAAAAAGAGTTTTCTTTGTCTTCCAATCCCATAACTCGGCCCTTCTGCATCTATTTTGCAATGAGTGTAAAGCTTTCCATCCCCCTTGTATCCTCTTTGCTCTACACGTTTCCCAGCTGAGTTTGTTGTGGAAATCAAGGCCAAGATACTTATATTCATTGACCACCTGCAAGGGGCTGCCTTCAAAAACAAATTCCCTATGAACCTTCTTTCTCTTCAAGGTAAAGATCATGACCTTAGTTTTGGTAGTGTTCACTTGCATCCCCACCTGATGACAAAAGAGCTCTAGCGCTTTTAAGTGTTCCTTCAAATCTTGTGTTGTTTTTGCCATTAAGACCAGATCATCCGCATATAAAAGCAGCTTTATGACACAATTGGTCAAGTAGACCCCACCCCCACCAAACTTATCGATCCACTCCTCTAATTTGTCAATGTATATCCCAAATAATGTAGGGGATAAAGGGCATCCCTGCTTGACCCCGATATCGCTTCCAAAACGTTCTGAAAATCCTTGTTTGGTTCGAATTTTGGCCCAAACCTGTTCATACAGCCTATGGACAGCAGCTCTATAGTGTATTGGAATTTCCAATTCTTCCATCCTACTCCATAATTTGCTCCTAGGAACCGTATCAAAAGCTTTCCTAAAGTCAACAAAGCAGCAAAAAACCTCCTCTCCTTGTTTATCCCAGACTTTCTCGATCAAGTGTCTAAGAGTCATGCAATGATCAATAGTAGAATGTTTTGGCCTGAAGCCCGCTTGCCCTTTTGCGCGTTTTCCCTCCTTTTCCACCCAAACACTGATCTTCTTTTCTATCATACTCCCAAAAATTTTGCCAAAAAGAGGGTTGATCATTATAGTGTGGTAATTTGAAGGGTTGTTGATGTCACCACCTTTGAGCAGGGGGATGACAACACTAGTCGTCCAATTTGCAGGAAACCCATATTGAAGGACCTCATTGAATATTTTTTTAATATGAGGCGTGAGAGCCTCCAATCCCCATTTTAAGTGTTCTGCCTATAAACAATCTATGTCACGAGCTTTACCCATTGCCAACCTTTTTATTCCTTCTTTAATGTTCTCCGAAGAAAAAAGTTTAACCCTTGAGTTAATTATTGGAGGGCTATCTTTATCTTGCCCCTCTCATAAAGTTTCTTTGCATACTCTAACCATTCAAGGTCTGTAATATTGTTCTCTTTATTCGTGTCTTGTTGCTGCAATTCTCTCCAAAAGCCCCTTGGATTGTGCCCCCTCTGAGGAATGTAAGGAATGGAAGAGGCAGCCAAAGCTGGAAATTGCACGCCCACGTGAGGAGCAACAGTCAGACGCCGCAATTAGGATGCCAACTTGTCTTGGCTAATGAAGTTCTTCCAACAATTTCAAGATTAGTGACTGCTTTTGTGTGTTCAGCTACCTTTCACCGCCAAATTAATGAAAGAGCTTTGTGTGTTTAACCAACTTGCAGCCACGAGAGCCCTGGGTTAGTTTGTGAATCTGATGAGATGGCGAAATCCTATCAAGATCAAATTAACTACTTTGTGACAGAAGAAATCAGAAAGAAGATTTGCAAAATCTTATCATGAAAACTATCACGCGCCCCTTCCTAGTGATGTCAAAATTAATTCATGCACCCTGTTTGTTCAACCAACTTTCGGCCCATGAATGCACTCCGTGAGTTCAACCAACTCTCACCTCCCAAGTAATGAATGCACTTTCATGTGTTCAATGAGCCTACAGTCGCCGCAAAACCTCAAGTATATGGAGTTGTTGGGAAGAAAAATTGTCTGTTGACTCCATTTTCAAGAGAGCCTTGGAAGAGCACAAAAGTAGCGAATGAAGTTTGTTCTGCAAGGCCGACACAAATGTTGATAAGTGGGTGGTTCTACTGATTTAAAATTGAGATTGGAGTTCCCTTCCTAACAGTGGGAGCATCGATGGAATAGGATGGTAACAACTACTGGATCTGGGATGCCTTTTTTGTGTCGCGTGTGAAGGGCGGACATATGCACACTGTAGTTTTTTCGGGGCTTTCTACTGGCTATTTAGGGTCTTTGTTACCTCTCGTGCCACCCATGCTACCCTTGTTGTGTGGCATTTTTCCTAAGAGGAAGGGTGAAGAAGAGTTTGGAGGAGCGGAAGGCAGTAGAAACAACAGAACGTGAAGAGAAAAGTCATCAAAAGAGATGGATCAACACCAGTGAATAAAATTTTGAATGAGTGGAAGCCAATATCGTTGGGCAGCAGCAGCTAGGTTTGTAGGCAGCAAGAGGGGGCAGAACAAATACAGTTTAATAAATAGTTTAATGTCTGAAAACATAATGCATAATATTGTTTACACCTTGGAGCAGATAAATCAACACCTGCAGAGCTGGAAATAGAATGTGATTAACCAACACAACTTAGCAAATGGTGATTGAATGATGCAACACAAAAAATACAGATTAAAGAGAGAATGTGATTAATCCATGCAACACAACAAATACATATCAAAACCCCAAGTCAAGGGCATGGGATTGATAAGGATAGAAGTGAAGTGCATCAAGTTTATTAAATCAATCAAACAACGTCAGGTTCACCAAATGTATTAGAGAATTTTCAAGTTGGATTATAAATAGCATAAAACCATTAAATCCCTAATAACAATGGAGAACAATGAAAGCAAGAACATGAGAGTATGAAACAAATTCACCTAGTCTTCAAGCCTCCATTGATTGACCTCCATTGGCCTTCTCCATCTTGCTGAAATGATATAATTGCCCTCAAATTTGAAGTGCAACTATAACCTATGACAAAGCTAAGCAAAATATTGAAGTAATGTGATTGCTCAAGTGCTCAAAAACTCTCAAGCATACTGAAAATAACTTGTGTGTCCAAAATGACTTGGAAGAGGGCCTTTTAAAGAGTTCCAAATGGTGAATGGACGGACAGGATTAAAAGTTGGTGAAGCCCTAAGATCAACGGCTAGGATTCAATGTGATAAGGATGATTAGGGTTAGCGAAACATTAGGTCAAAGTTAGGGCAAGCCTTGAAATGAAGGGTTGAGATTTAATTGGAGATAATCAAATCAATGGTGGAGAAAAATAGGTAGTTGGCATAATAGAAATTATTTAATTTATGGAGGAATGTTGACTTATGAATTAAATAATGATTTAATTCATAAATGGGAATGAGACAAAAGAGAATAAATAATCATTTTAATTATTTATTTGGTGAGTAGGCTAAATAAATAAATTTATTTGATTGAAGGATAAATGGTTAAATGCAGAATTATTAGAGGGCATAAGGACTAATTAGTAACGTATCTAAATAAATAAATGCAATTTATTTATTTAAATAATCATGGAGGAATAATTATGACATTAGGACCTGATTAAATAATTGAATTATGTGGGGGAGAAGCATGGTCATCATAGAAAATATGGTTTGCAAGTCGAGGCCATTTTTATGTGTCTACAGTCACATATCTGAAGACATAGGAATACTTTAAATCTAGACTTGGTTGACTCAGTGAATGAGAATAACATGGACTTAGTCCAACATCTTAATTGGCTTAGTCGACTTAACCTTTATTTCAGTCGAAGCTTTCTAAGTGTTGTAGAAATAAGATTGACTATTTCAATCCTAAAACCACACCAACTTGATTGTAGAAGAGATGCTTTGGTGCCACCTCTTATAGAATTTTCCTATAGATGTTTTTGTTGGAGAAGAATTTGAGTTCTCCATGTGCTTTTTGAAATGGTCTTTGAATTTCTATCAAAGAGATAATTTAATTTGTTGATGGTTTTAATGAGTCCGAGTTTAAATCATTGCCACCTTTATGCTGATTTGCTTTGCATGAAACTTGTTGTCACTTGAGATGCCTAAACTATAGGTTTTTTGAGTGCTTGGTTTCTCTATAAATAGTCATTCTATTTCAATTGAAACACATTCTATCTTATATTTTATTTGAGAGGCATTATTATTATCATTCACTTGTAAGAGATGCATTTTACTGAGAAATATATGTCTTTTACTATTTATAACTTCTAAGATATTACCAACCATATCAAGTTCTATTTATAAGTGAGAAATAGAGTGATCTTTTGTGAGTAAGAGGTATCATTGTTGTTTAAGTGGAGTTATCTATCAACAAACTTGAGAGAGAGAGAGAGAGTTATTTTAGAAGTTGATTTCAAGTTGACTTACTCTTGGAGAAGGCTGCACTTTTGTCATTAATTGGGATAAGCGATAATAGACATGGGGATCTCTTCTTCTTGTTTTGTTATTTACTTGGAATTAATGTGTTTCTATGTTGCCTGAAATGGCTTTTCTATAAGTGCAATAGAAGCATTTAATATTTTCTTTGAAAAAGGGAATTGAAACTTTTAGGTTGTTTTTATATTGTGATCGTAAGAACTCCATAATAGGATATTGGTGTATTACATAGTTATTACATACTAGGCTTGATTGAATGCAAGAGTCACTTGAGGTACACCCAACTAAGTTATTAATTTAACTAGAAAAGCTTATGTTATTCCTAGGATAGTTAATCCAGTATGGAAGGGAGCTTATGTACTTACGTGTTAAATAGATTCATTACAAGTAGATTAGTATGGTGTAGGTTAGTCTAGCATGATAGATTTTTCATTGAAGGAAAATACCTATGTGTAGTGTAAGATAGCCTTAAGTCAAATCAACACTAAGTAGTGTGTAATGCCCCACCATGCAACCCTAGAGGAAGTTGTAATTAACTACACAAATGTACTAATTTTTTTTTTCCAATAACATAAAAGTTCACTACTCATTGCCAACAACCTCTAAGGTTACGAGACTAAGATTACTTAAAACCCAAACAAGAAACATGAATAGACACATCACATTTAAATACTTAATAAATTAAGAATCACATACTTCCAAACATGATAAAATTACATCCAAGGCATAAGAGATACCTCATGATTCCAATAATAATAATTTACAATACGATTACAACACTCATTCCCCGAATGAGGTAAATCCAATAACAAGGTTACAAATTACAACATCCAGCTCGATAACAAATGAGGGGTATTAATTTACAAGAACAACTAAAATGAATAAAGCATGAAAAGAAACTAGATCCCATGAGCTCTCCAACTAGAAATCTCATCCACACGAACAAGAAGAAAACCCAACGGATTAAGGTGCACGTTCCACCCAACCATGTGATACCTGAAGGCTCACCCCCATGCTAGAAGATCGTAACAAGGAATTCCTATACAAGACCATCCACTCCTAGACATAGGCTAACTCACACTGACAGATCCAATCACATGAACCATACAACCATAAGGATAAAACAAGTACAACTCTAACATCACTGACATAAGTCACATTGCTTCCAAAAAATAAAAAAAATCGAGTATGATAAGAAGACCATACACATAAAACTAAATACCAACTATTGTCGTAGAAAGAGTTTCATCACATAGCTCAACATGGGATATCCTCTAGGAATCTCCATAGGCTCTGGCCCCCACTATGGGTTATCCTAGTGGCCTCAACTGAATCCCAACACCCATACTCACTCATGCAAGATCAAATACCTCTCGTAAGGACAAGATAGATGACCTTGCCATTCCAGGCCTTCCCATCTCATCCCAAGTCTATACAAGCCCTTGCATCCATGAGCGAGGCTCAATTATCTTAATTAATGTGAAAAACTACCTAACTTCTAAGTATATTGCTTTAGTTATCACTTGATTAAATCACTTTTGAAGGTTTCCCAGTTTACCTCTTTGGGCTTTGGCCCCTAACAAAAGCCACTCTTCTACTTGAAAACATGCCAAACAAACCAATCAACAAGGGAATCCCAAGTGCAAACCAACAAGATAAAACCACTCCAACTCTAGGAGGAACATAAAATGATAATGCACTCCAACACAAGAGGCAACAAAAGTCAAAACTCTCTCTAAACACTGGAGGAAACAAAGGTCAAAAACCTCTCCAAATACTGGAGGCAACAAAATACATACTCCACTCCTTCCAAAAGAGGCACAACCACATAAACCACTCATAATACAAATGAGGCACAAACCATCTGTGTTTGTGAAAACTGGGTAAAACCACATGATACAACCAAACGCCCTACCCAAGGAAATACAATGGTTGACTACATAACGACAACCCATACAAATAAATGAAACCCCATCTAGAAGACTTACATAAAAAAATCACTCCAAATAGAACAAACAACTCAATCAAAGAGTTCCCTAGCCTCTGGATGCAAAACTCAGTACTACCAAAGTACACTCATAAATTTACAATCATAACAATATTGCCCAAACAATACCAACAAGAAATCACTTAAATCAACAATCATATAAATACACGTTCTTTAAAAACTAAAGACATCTTTCAACATAACGATCTTTTCTCATAAACAGGAACCAAAGTCCATATTTACCTCATATACTTAATCTTTGAACTATTCATATAAGTTCTAAACAATATAATTTTTTTATGAACCTTATCTATTCCTTGCAATCTGGAAAATAAACAACATTCCCCATTTATCATTTAAGGCAATGGAATACAAGAACTTTTAAATAACATTCTACCCATTATAACAAAATTCTAATAAAATAACCCTTTTCTTTACACACATTTAATATCATCAATTTTTCTCTAATTATAGTCCATATAACTTAACCACGTACATAATCCTAACATTTAACAAATCCTTTACAAGAACTTTAAGATTCCATCAAATCAAATAGGTCGTTGTAAACACATTAACCATATTCATTTCAATTACAACCCTAACCCTTAACAAATAAATAAAACCTTATCTGGAAGACTTCAAAATATTTACTCTATTTGCACAACATCGAGAATGAACAAAACATTGCTAGAAAGCACGACAGACAATTAAATAAACTATGGTTAGGATTTCCTAAATCCAGTCAACTCAATCTACATTACTTGCATTTCTCCAAAAATGCATAAGATTTATTTCACAACGTTGAGAAAATTAAAAACCAATAATTTAACTTTGAGTTTCTCAATCATACTCAATAATCTAAACAACTTGATAAATAAAATCATTTGATTAAAATAAATCAATCTTTAGTTCAACTATTAATATAAATAATCAACTTAAATTTAACTATACTTGGATACCCATAGATATTAAATATATAATTCTCATTTAAATATAACCAATTTAAACTCAACCAAATAATTTATTTAAAAATACATAAAATATATATATACATTATATATATACATATACACAATAAATGTATATTATATATACATAAGTATATATATAAAATATATATATAAATAAATATAAAAAAACAAATTATTTAAATATTAATAAAATATATATACATATAATATATATATTTTTATTATATATAATATATATTTATTATATATATATTATATTATATATATATTTATTATTAATAATAAATAATTTTTTTATAAAAACAAATTTTATAATAATAATAAAAACAACCAAAGGACCATGCATAGGGCTGCAGGCCCCTCCCAAAAGGGAGTGGCCAGGCTACCATGCAGCCATCCCCACATGGGGGTGTTGTGTGGGCAGGGCCGCTGCTTGTGAAGGTAGTGGCGCTGCTCCCACACAGTGCCTCCCATATGGGGCATTGTGGGAGCAACCCCCACTCCCCCACAACATTCTTATTATTAATAACATTTTTTTTATATATATTTCTTTTATATATAAACTATCAATGCAAAACAAAATAGGGCATACCTTGTTACCGAAATTTTTCCTATGTAATATTTTTTGAAACTAAAAGAAGTTTTTTTCCAGAAAAATAACATAACAATATATTTATAAATATATTTGTATGTATATATTTAAATATATAAATATATATATACCAATATTTTCATTTCCAGTCAAACTGTGCATTTGCACAACATAATTTTGCAACAAAAGAATAAATTTGACAACCCATCTCTGGTTTTTTTGTTTTCAGTTTGAAAAGAGATTTTATTTTGGTTTTCCTTCAATTTTTCGTTGTGTGATTCTTGTTTTTATTTCCTTTCCCAAATTTTAACAAATTTTGCAAGTTTTGAAACAATTTCTCATGGGTTTTCATTGAATTTAAATAGCATTTTAAAGATTTTCAAATAGCATAACAAAGATTTGAAACTTATTTCAAAATGGAAAACAAAAATCACAAAGAGGGAACCTAGTTTTTTCTCCCAAGCTTGAAGAACTCAAATGGTGCTTCCAAATCTTTTTCCAACCCACCCAAGAATTTTAATCTTCTTGTTCAAAATTCAAATCAAGCCACAGTAAAAACTCTCCACCAAAATTGAAAAATTCAAAATTATATGAAATAGAAATTGCTCAAAAAGAGTTTTCCCCAAATTTAGTCAAACCCCTAAAATATCCCATCCACCAAATTTATTGCAATTTTTTTGGGGATATTTCCATTTCTTTTAAATTTAAAACAATTTTACTTTCTAATTGAAATTTCATGTATTTTTTCAAAATTTCCTTTAAACAAAAGAATTTCAAAGTTTGCAAAGAATTAAATATTTCATCTGAAATTTCGAAAAGTGAAATTTAAAACACATTTTTATTTTTATTTTAATTTAACTCTAAATATCTAACATGATTTCCATTTTTATTTTAATTTAAATCATACTATCCAATAATGCCAAAACAACTACTTTATTTAATTTATCACCATTAACCTAATTGATCAATAAACTAATTATAATTTTATTAATTAAATCAAATTAATCAATAAAATAAATAGCATTTCAACATTGCAACTAGATATATTTAATCATCATTTTAACTACACCTGCCATTTAATAACCTTTATAATATGAAATTAAATAAATAACCAAGGAGGAATGAACCATATCAAAACAACTAAACCTGACGACAACCCGACGACACACTTATAACTAGGGTGATGACTTGGCATGGAAAACCTAGCTACTATCTCCCAATTGATTACCGTTGGTCAATGGACATGCTCAAACCTGTGAAATCAGGTGGAGTCGATGTCCTATACCTGTCAACCTGTGAACAAAGAGTATATCGAACATGCATATATATGATAAATAAACACACCATGAAGAGGAAATCTTAGAATCGTAGGGCACTCACAAGCGAGTGATGCGATCTCGTCCCCTTCACCAATACACTCATCATAGATTAACAGTTCCATCATAAATAGATATCTTATGCGATTACATGTTACAATAACTAGTCATCATTACGCTAATTAAAACATGCCAAATAAAGCATCAGATAAGATACATCACATCACACAAATATACTATCGCTCTATAAATAGCAATCAAATAACACAAACATGATACATCATCTCAATAACCAAAAATTACATCAAAGCATCCAAGGACATACTGTCCAGCCAGAAAGCAAAACAAGGGGGTATTACATAGTGTTTGTGATAGATGACTCAGTCATTTATTGAATATAACACTTTGGCCAAAGTAGTGAAAATTTCTAAGACTCCACTATATATTATGTGACTACCGAGACTAACACTATCAGTTCACCATGATCCATTATTACATGCTAGTTCGAGATTGTGGGATTGCAGAGTTCTAGTTATGTAGGAAACAACAATATGCTTAGTTGGTTGCCATTATCAGTTACTCTACTAATCTCTTCACTGAAGGGAAGGGCCATCTATTGAATGATAGATGTGAAAGGGATGACATTAAGAGTCTGTGGTTGGTGGAACAACACCTAAGTGATGCTTATCCTCCATAGCAGGCGAGAAAAGAATCAAGATTTGAAAGGGAAGAACCTAGACCATCTTACAACTATTTTTTCTAAAGGTCTATGAGCTATGTATGTATTTGTATGATTTATTACATTTGATGTATATATGAAATGAAAATAAATTGATGTTGTAATATGTTTGCATCTTGATTAGAAATTATCAATAAAAGAAAATAAAAATTTTAATGCAATGTATTGTACTTGTTTATTTACTCATTTGGAGTAAAATATGAAATTTTTACTTTAGAGAAGGGTTAGTACGTTACATGTGGTATTAGAGTTACCAAGTTTAACTCTGGAACCTATGAGCTCATCTTTTTTCTATCCAACATTATCTAATGTTGTGAAAATTCTTGTGTCAGGATGGTGCATCTTGGATTAACAACTCAAAAGTCAGTAATAGGAAACGAGTGCTACCTCAAGGCCAAGAAGGAAAAACAAGCCATAGTTAAAACCATAGAGGGAACCAACTACGATAATGCTATTTGGTTGAGTGACACATAAACTTTTAGTCACACACTTTCTTAGATTAGTGATGTGAAGAGAAATATGAAGATGGAGGCTATATACAATTACCTACCAACCATCTCACTAGAAAATTCTATGTCATTACCACTTTCTATGGATATGTCTTCAAAAGAAAGTGTTAGTCCTGCATTCATCTTTAGGGATCCTAGGGTTCTACCACTCACTGAAGCAATAGCAATTTCTTCAAGTAAATAATATAAGGGATATGTACCAAGGACACCACTAGACGGGAAATGGTCTCATCAACAAATGTCTATGAAATGTGTAGACTACATTGTTGATGAACACCATATTGACATTGCTTCTCGTAACTATGTATCAGATGATAAATATGAGGGTTATTATCCTTTTTGGGATATATACGAACATATGAGAGATGAAAAAAAAGAAAGGTAACAACTATTTTCTCAGTTCGTAGTTTATACTACTTTAAGTTATGTGTCCGAGAGTGAATATGAAGGATACTCTCCACTTGAATATCTGAATAATTGCTACATGCAATTGAAAGGATATTGAAATCCTCAAGAAATGAATAAAATTATGTGTTTATCAAAATAAGTGTGTGCTTAATCTTATATGGAATTCTTGTGTAAATGTGAATGTTTAATTTTATGTTTTCCATAAGATAATTGATAACATAATTTAGGCTAACATGGATAAACCGTTTAGGTAAAAAACCAATCACATAAGCATGGTGAAGACATATGTGAGGACACAAACTAATCCCAATGCAATTTAGGAGGTTGGACAAGGAACGACTAGAGTAGAGGCTAGGCTTGACCAAATCCTGGCAAGGTTGACCAACCTTGAGCAAGAAAGAGTTAAGGATAAGGTAGAAAAATAATTACTCGTTAATGATCAAGGGGTGATCCCACAATAGTGGCCATTTACAATTTTTGGCCAAACTAGACATTGAAATTATTATTTTTAACTAAATCTTCACATTCGAGCACCTATAGTGGCTAAACCGTGAGGAATTTGAAGATTATGCAAACTAGAGTCTCATCGCATTTTGTCTGTAGATTCTTAAAAAAAAAAATTAAAATTTTTTGGAATCAGATTGCACTTCTTTTTCCATCTCCCATGAAAACTGGTCTTTTTCATAAACAACATTTTTTAAAA
>VDFB02137440.1:0-14703 GCA_007258455.2 Sequoia sempervirens
CTACAATATCAAAGTTGAAAAGTTGCCCGGTCCCTTTCTTTGTGTCAAACTGGTGAATCTCTTTTTTCATAGTTACACGACCTTTTATTGTCCACCTTGTCTGAAATGGATTCAAACTTTTAATAGGAGTGATAGTTGAGGTATCACTTTTCTTGCGTAGCGATGCATGTATCCCAAACATCATTTTTTTTGGGGTTGGCTGCATGGGTGTGCCACTCTCACCAACATTTGTGCATGAATTAGATGAAATCCCTACTCTTTCATGTATAGATTGCTCTGGTTCTTTGAAGAGGAAGGTGGGATCCCCAATGACATCATGTTGTGTGCATGCAATCTCCAATTTAGAAATTACAATAAACCTATAAGTAAATAAAGCAAAATGCACTTTTAGTAATGCATAGTAACAAATAGAGATGGACATGTTCAATTTGAGAGCAACATTGGAGTGGTTGGCTCACCTTGAGTTACAAATAGTAGGGCATGTGTATTATGTGAGCTGTATGATAGAACCCTTTTGAATTAGCTCTGAAGTTAAAAAATGGTTATACTTTCTTGGCAAGATTGTTGTTTGAAGATGCACTCCATCAGACAAATCTAATTTGTATCTAATGGTTGATTTGTCGCCATGGCCAAATGTTGAAATATTGAAGACTTGGAGATGTGGATATATGTCTTTGGTGCCAGTGTTTATCAATGTGATTGCATTTTGTGTCAAAGAGATAGACATAGCTAAAAGGAGGTGAAGTAGCCCTATAAAGCCCAATGAGTTGATAAGTATGGTATGGTTTGTAAGTAAAAATATACAAACTGAAAGTTGGATTCCTTTGTAAAAGCGTGAAGTAAATCGGAGCATGCAATTTTCCTTATATATAAAATGGATAAACTATTAAAAAAGGAGATGTGTGCACCATAAAGGTTTCTTGGTTTTATTATCCTTGCTAGAAAGAATGCTTAAATACATGCAAAAGCGTCACATACAATTTATAGAGTGAAGGTGATTGAGGATAATCGAGAGAAGGTAAACAGACCTGTAGGTAATGACTGTATTGTAGTTTGTACACAAATTTATTTGGCTGAAACAAATTTGATCCTGTGGATGAAAGGAAGCACAAAAAAGTTAGTGAGCACACATCATTGACAAAACAAATAGATGGTCTAGTTAATTATTGTTTTGATGCATGGTAGATAGTTAAAATATTTTTTTCAAAGGAAAGATGAGTTTCAATGCTAAGTAATTGACATTTTGTTAGTTAAAATGTCCAATATTTGAAATGAATAATGGGTCTATCTAAATTTGATTGCAATGGAAATAGGGGTTAGCACATTCGATAATCCATTGAAACTTATACATGTAAGGGTGTCAAATATTGATTGACAAATTAGATGTATACATTTTAATAGAGAACTCCAACATGTTTTATTTGCGCATATGTATTAAGAGAGGAAAAAAAAACACATGCATACCTACAATAAAAGAAACCAGTTGTTTGTTTTGTTCCAACTTGTATTAGAAATAATGATAATGTGTAAATAGAGGACTAAGATTTTTTTGGAGAACTAGTTGTAGAAATGAAACATTGTTGGCACTTGACGACATTAAGTGTAAAAATGAAGAATGGAAGGAAAGTAACAATAATTTCCAACTAAAAAAGTTACAAGTGCAAATCAAACGTAATGATAGTTAATAAAGGGCATAATTCTATTAGAAAATCACATGCAATTTACATAGATATGGATTAGATACAAAATACATAGTAGCGAAGGAATTTTCCAATGCAGCTCTAGTCATGTTTGTACAAGGGAATAGATATGGATTAGATACAAAATACATAGTAGCGAAGGAATTTTCCAATGCAGCTCTAGTCATGTTTGTACAAGGGAATAGATATGGATTAGATACAAAATACATAGTAGCGAAGGAATTTTGTAATGCAACTCTAGTGCAAGGAAAACAGTCGTGTTTGTACAAGGAAAAGAGCATTTATCATAGGAACTTCCACCAAAAAACTACAAAATATACATAGTTGGTAGTACTCATATGCACAGAACAAAACTTGATGACATATGACATATGTGAAACAAAATTATTTCCAAACATTGTTCAAATAGTTTAAAAATGCAAGCTGGATGTATGGAGCGCCGCCCTGTCTGTAGTGAGCAATAGTGCACATTTCGCATAGAAAAGTGCAGAATGAAGCCAATGTGTCACAAGTTCTAGGGAAGTCTTCAAGTGTTGTTTCCATTGAATATATCTCATCGGCTTGCACATTATGTATATATGGAACAAGCTGTTGCATTTTCTGCACAATATCAAAGCAATTGATGGTGATTTCACATGCAAATCTTTGAATGGCCCTTGGAGGAGGTCCACCTGAATTCATAGAGGGAGGTGAACCAAGTGGAGTGTAGGATGAGCTGTCACTACTGGATATGTCCATGATGTCATCAGGTTGTCCAAGGTTTGCCATTCCTAAATTAAAAAAATTGAGATTGTACCTAGTGTTAACTAATAGAAATACGTAAAAATAAACATTCCAAAGAAGCATATAATAAAGCCTATCTTACATTTAATTAATTCCATATTAACACCTATAAGATATGGAAAAAATGTATAAGAATCTAAGAATTTCTTTATGAAGATTTATTGGAATATTTGACAGAATTAGAGACTAAGGGAATTTTGCATCATAAAGTTGTCTCCTAGATGTAACATACTTCCATGAACTTCAAATAGCTTTCTCCTAGATATAGGTAACGTTAGTTTCAAATTTCAAAAACTAAATTTTATTTTCATATTCATTAAAGGAAGATTTATGAGTTAAATATATGCTCACTCTTAATGTTATTTCCAAAATATAAAGATTAAAGATTATTTCCTTATTAATGGTGATTTAGTCAAAAATCAATTTATAATTTTAGATGTATGTTCCTTTATAATGTTATGATCCACTATATAAAGACAAACATGTCCATCATTGAGGACAACTTACATAAATTTTAAACATATACTCCATACTATTATAATTAACTATAATTTTAAAATAAAGATTATATATCTATCTAATCTAGAAAAAAACTATTATAATTAACTATAATTTTAAAACAAAGATTATATATCTATCTAATCCAAAAAAAATCTTTGAAATTTTTCTTATAATTTAAATATAAACTTTTTCATGAGATCAGTCATATTGGATTTGCAAAGAAATGCTTAAAACGTGCATATCTCCTTGGAACAAAAGCAAGGGAATTCAATCTTTGGTTTTCAAGACTTTCAGGAAGTTTTAGAACAATGCATACATACTAATTTTGTATGCGAGTCAAATAAAACTACAACCTGCATGAAATACCTGAAAGTCCAATAAAAAAATAATATGATTTGGTATAAGTTATTTGAATTGTAATTTCAGTTTTATTTTTTTAGTATAAGTTATTTTACTTACAAGAATATTTCCATGAATATTATGCATGCATGGCACTCACCTTTTTGCTTAAGAAAAAAGAAGAGCATGTTGAAAGTTCTGGACAAAAGCTACAACATGATATGTAGTTCTTTTTTACATCAAAAATATAGAACACATTTGATAAAAAATATAAACCCAAAATGTCAACAATACCAAGATGAATGATAATTAATCCAAAATTATAATTTTAGATATTCAATGCAGGAATCAGAAGCATATAACTACCAGCTTTATAACTGAATATTAAAATTGCATCACAATTTTTATTCTGTAGTACCTTATTATTAATACCTAAATATATTGTTGGAGACATCATTCAAAGCATAGACATGGAAGCCAATTCTTTAAACAATATATAGATGAGGGAAGACAAATCATTAGAAATCAAAGAACACCCAATAATATTTTTTAGTTTGTTTTTTACAGATTCAATAACTGAAAGTACAATTACAAATTCCTGAAATGCTTGCCAATAATTAAACTGGTGGGATTTCTTAAAATGCTTAACATATAGTTTGCATATGGTCTTCCCTTCACATTTAATTGAAACTGAAACAAAGCCCTGAAGCAAGATCTGATTTCACCAATAAAATTGGAATTGAAGCCAAACTACTATTCCAAATTTCCATCTACTAAAACTACAATTAGTGGATTCATCAAGTGCCTGCAAAGTGCAATGGCAGTAAATTCAAGGCATTCAAAGATTGGATATAAGTATGGATCCTCTTTAAATTATACAAAGTCATAGAAAAGAGATTGAATTGATGAAAAAAAGAAAAGATTTTGAGGCCCCCAAAAAATATACATACTAATTCTGAAAGTGAAAAAAAACTCAGGATTTAGTCTCAAGTCTTCTTACATGAGTATTTTGGTAAATCTTGGAGCTTTATATCATATTTTCTAGTCGCCTATCTATTGGGTAGGGGATAGGAAAGGGAAGCAAAGAGAATGTTTAATAACATTTAATGCTTGGGAGTTGGCCACAATGGTTGAGCCCCTAGTTTAGTATCTTAACTTCTACAAGTAGTCAAATGGAAAATAAATTAATTTTGTTTGTGCTTTTAATCCAAAGTGTATTTATAAGAATCAAAGAATAGTAACACTAATTATTATAAATACTAATAAAACATGTTTATAGAAATACTAGTATAAAGAGGAGAGTTTTGAGATGAGGTGAGATGTCTAACAATGTCAAAAGATGATTTAGAAGACACAAAAATAAAATGGACAAATCATTTTCCATTGCCTTTTCAAGAAAGTGAAAAACATAATAAGCTCTCAAAAAATATAAATTCTCACAAACTCATGAAAGAAAATAACTTTTGAAAATATGAGAGTTGCATTCCCAAATCACATATGCAAAATAAAAAATAAAATGAGAGCTTAAATCAAACAATGATAATGTTACCTAATTTAAGAAACTTGTGAAGAGATGTCTTTGTGCAAGAGGATGTCTCTACAAGAAAATCTAAGTGTGAAAAAAAATACAAGCTTAAAGTATTTACAATGGAGGAAAAAAGCATAATAAAGCATGTAGACTAAGAAAAAAATCAAATCATAGGGCTAGTATGCAACCATAACCAAAAATTATTGGTATATGTGCCATGTACACTTGAACTTTGAGTGAGAACTTTGTAACCTTATATTGAAGGAAACCTACAAGTTGTCATTTTTGTTAGAAATATTTTTATACAGCCTGTAGCATTGCCCTTTTTTCAGATAAGACAGTTTTAACTTATGTTCTCTTTTGCTTGATTTCAGTTTTGTTTTTTATTTAGGAATCTATATTTTTTCCCAACTCCTTAAAGACCAAATATTCAAATAAATATAATAAGCAACACATAAACAGATAGCAGCAATACTTTCCCATCCTGGATATTATTTAGGGTAACATCTAAATTCACTCATCTTATACAATCCCTTCTATGGAATAGACAATGATTATTTATTCCCTAGCAAACGACAATCCTAGAATCCCAATTAGCATTCTCCAAGAATTAGTTATTGGGTATGCAAAATGTGGAAGCATAGAAAAATCTCATGAAGTGTTTGACAAAATCCAAAATGTGGAAGCATATAAAAAGCTCATCAACAAAATTCACAAAATGGATTTGTTGAAAGGGCTTTCAAAACTTTCATGCAAATCCAATTGGTAGGTCTAAAGCCAAATTCTACAACGTTTGCCATCATCCTCCTAGCCTGTGCCAAAATGGGAGCTTTCCAACAGGGTATAGAAATCTATAAGCATAAAGGATAGAGAAATTTTGTCAGGTTTTGTAGTGGCAACTGCCTTGGTAGACATGTATGCAAAATATGGGAACATAGACAGAGCACGTGAACTGTTTGACAAAATGCATCAAAGAAATGTGGTCTCATGGACTGCAATGATTGCAGGATATGCACAAATTGAACTTTTTGAGAAGAATTTAGAAACTTTCAAGCAAATGCAATTGGCAAGTGTAAAGCCAGACTCCACAACCTTTGCTAGCATCCTCCCTACCTGTGCCAAAATGGGAGCTTTGGAACACAGTATGGACATCCGGCAAAGCATGAAGGATAGAGGGATTTTGTTAGATGTTGTGGTTGCAACGGGTACTTAAGACACAAAATAAACAAGGAACCTAAGTAACAGGCAGCACTAGGTGAGTACTAAAAGTGATGAAAAATTGGAACATCTGAGAATAATTATCTAAAAAACAATACTAAGCATAAGATACATGCTTGATGGGGTTACAACAAGATGTTATAGATGTCCTCTACTTTTTACGAAGAAAAAATCTGTAGATAAATGACCCTAAAGGCATCTCAAGTTGCATTGTAAATAAATATGCATTACTTTTGGTGAGGTCAATACATTATTCCTTTAATATTTTTGAGCATTAACAGCAATATAAGGATTACTGAAAAATGTTGAAAGTTGAAACAATGACTAACAGAAATATAAAGCCTTCACTTCAATTTTCTGAGTTACTATACTAACAGTAGATTGTACATTCAGAGGTACTTTTCAACCACTTATAGGTATCCAGTATGAAGCTACACGAGGATATACTTTTCAATATGCTATCATTCTGAGCAGATTATTTTAGTATATGAGCATATTACCAATAAATTAAGTGATTGAGAAACTATAGTAGCTTAGACACTTCTTTCCTATACTCAGAATCATAAAATATGCAACAATATAATGCTACAACAATAGGTATTGCTCTTTTTGAGTGCACATCACCAAACAGATGTAACTTTGAACTTAAACTTGCAATCATAAACTGATGCTACAGCAATATCAAAGCATATACAAAAGTTTTAGACCTGGAAATGAGTTCTCCCAGGTAATATAAGATGAACCTTGCTTCAATTCTACCCAGGAAGCTACATAAATGTCATGCCTCAGTCAAGTAATAATGACTTAGCAATGTAGCTAACCACTGTAGCAAATTATTAGCGCCCGCCGGGGATTCAAAGCACAATGCATTAAGTGAGTGAATAAACCAAATAATTTTTTTTTTAAAGTCATTTCAATAAAACAAAAATGTCCTAATGGATTCCAAGATAGCGTTACTTAAACATTATTATAAGAACATCACACCATAATATTAAGTTATAAAAACACAAGTACATATATATACAAGAATGAACCACTTTCATAAGCAAAACAATCAAGACATTCATAAATTTTGATTACATCCAGTGAGATTCTCATAAGATCTCGATACATCATAATGATGGTACAAAGAGTATACTCATATACATGAGATAAATATACAATAAGGGAAATGATCTCCTCATATCAAATATCCACATCCGAATACGATCTGCGTCCAGTGTCATGATCATCGAAGTATCAAGAACCAGCTACAAGTATAATGTCATTAGTAAGAGTATCCAATGAAAGTGTAGCACAGTTTCCACCCAACTACGTGGAACCCGAAGGTCCACTTCCTCCATGCTAGGAGATAGTGACAGGTCCAAAAGACAATCAAACATAGAACAATGAGTATACAATACATTACATGGTTGACCACACATAACAACATGACCACATCATATGTTTTCAGAGAACACCACGATATAATAGTTAACACCACACAAGGGACTACAGTCATGCTTCAGGACAGAGTATCATCACATAGTTGATCTAAGTTACCCTGGTGAATCTTCCTAGACTACCGGCCCTCTTCCAGAGTTACCCTGGCAGTCTCTACTGATTCCCAGCCCTTAGACAATCACATGTGGAATCGTATTACCTTTCAAGAAGACAAGGTAAATGACTAAGCCATTCCAGGCCTTCTCTACCTACCCTTAATCTAAATGAGCATTAAGGCACTAGGTGAGGCATTTTGTTAATCTTTTTGAATTAATGAATCCCAAGTTTATTTATTAATGTTTTCACTGAATTAGTAGAAACCCACGATAGGTTACCCTGGCAACCACTTAGGGCTCCGGCCCCTATTGCAAGCCACTCTTCCTAGAAACAAGACACAACATCCATATACTAAGGACTGCCAACATGCGCATATATCAATGCCATAATAAAACATATCTCATTCGTGGTCCAATCAAGGAACAAATCAAACACCTCAAAGATGACAAATAACTCTTGCATGGGAAAGTCCCAACATAAATCATGGTATACAAGATATCAATATTCATGTATCAAAATTTTACAACATGAATTCACTTCATAGCTTCAGGAGACTTAACAACTCAATTACCTCTTTAAAGATCACCCAAATCTCAAGAAAACATGCATCAAAATAAATAACGTTCCTGACAACACCATAGGATAACCATCACACATATAAGACAAAATCATGAATATACGTATCTCAAACACGTCAAGACCATAAATTGTGCAAATATCACAGATGTGAAATCATATTATGCATGGCTATGTCTCAAATTATGTCATTGCAACTAAACAATAATATAAAAGTGTTACATGATTTACAATGCGTAATACATTCACTAGCCTCGAGAACTAAGAATTCCATCTAACATTTCAATTAAACTTTCCTTGATTATATCAACAATAAGTCATGCAAAAGCGTCTTATGCATTAACAAAACTCAAAATTTAATTCCATTATTAAACAATATAAAATAACATATTCATTTAAAATTAAAAATAAAAATCCTAAACATTATCTTTATATACAAGAAATTTATCTACTCATTGTAATTTTAAGAACACTTAATATTTAATAATGCAATTCAAAGTATTAAATCATAAAAGAAACTTTTAAATAAACAATCTATATTTATTTTAACATCATTTTCTTTTTTTTTTTTTTAATGGAACCCATATGTAATCAATATATCCATTACTTTTTAATTGAAATTCATATAATAATATTAATGTATGTGTATATATATATACAAGAATTAACTGATAAATCATCACCCACATCTATTACAAAATAAGGGTGAATGCATTAAAAAAAGAAACATACATTAATAAATCCATTAGACATAGATATTGTCTTACAACCATTGCTTACATTTATCGGTACACCAATAAAAGAATATACATATATATATATATATATATATATATATATATATATATATATATATATCTTATATATATATGTTAATATGTGCCTAGCATGGAGATTTAAGGTAATTAATGATATCACATGAATGATCAAACAACAAGACTCGCCATGCAAGGAATGAACTGAAACATTCAGTTGAAATGCACAATCTCCATACTCAGATTCTAATCTCTAACTAAAGTCCTGAAGATGGTAATTATATCAAGGACAAGTTAAGAGTTAGAAAAAGTGCGCCTAAGGTAGTAGTTAAGAGATATTATGCATAATATACATGCAATATAATATAATATCGAAAGCACTTAGTACTTCACTGACCTGTCAAACAGGAAGAATCTAAGGAATAGAAGTGACAGAAAGTGTAACATAAAAGAATAAGAAAACTGTTTAAGTACAGGCTGCATGCGGTATTTACAAAAGAAATGATACCATTTCTTGTGAGGGCTTGGTTTATAGTTTTCGAATTCAAATGGAGAATGATGCCTGAACCTGCAATTGACAATCCTCTATTTTCCCCAAAAACACAAGCTCTTTAAATCCACTGCCTCCATTTGATTTACAGTGTCATAAAAGATTTTTCAGAAGTATAGCTGTGCAAAAATTTCCTCAAAAGGCTGTGTTTGTGAAATTTCTTCCCAAGAAATGTCGTGTATCCAAAAATGTCACAACTCCTAAAGGAAGCTATTAATGCAAATTTATTATCTCAAGTCACAACTTAAGTGATAGTAAACATGCATTCCTAAATTTTCTCATGCAGTTAAAAACATTAAATATCAAGATATTTTTCCTCAAGAATTGTTTTCAGATATTTTAACTTTTGGAATCAACTCTTTAAAAATACTTACTTTTCACTTAAATTATATTTGTGCAAGTAACTCATTAATTACTTTTAAAGAAATACCTTTTCACAATTTTTCACTTTTTCTTTTATTCAAATGACTTGCTTAATTTAAATTAATAAATTAAACAATAAACATAACATAAACTTTTATTCTAATATTTAAACAAGTTTGCATTTAATCAATAAATCAACAAATTAGACATTTAACTAAATTAAACAGTAATTAATTTCCAAATAAAATAACATTGACAAAATTAACTCGATAAGCAAAACAACACATGACAACAGGAGACTATTGGATACTCGTTCGACAAAGAACGATGGTTACACGAGGACCAGACACTATCTCCGAATCAACATGATTTTTATTGGATTAGGGTTCGCTCAGACCTGACAAGCAGGTGGAGCCGATACCCGGTACCTGTATCTGCAGGAAACATCAATGTTAGAACATACATATACTCATATTGGAAAACACACCATGAAGAAGAATCGCAACACAATAGGATATTCACAAGTGAGTAGTGCTGCGTTGTCTTCTTCACCAGGACTGACAGGGATCATTAAATCATAAACATCAATCACATCATGATAACCACATTAAGACTCAAAAACAACATATCCAATAAATCATCCACAGAGTTTAACAATTAATATAACATCAGTGTTGTAACTAGAAACAATACAATATAGTATCTGAAACAGCTACACGACTAGCAAACGAACACAAACAAACTAAATCACATAGTAACTGGATGGGTACTACATCCTCCCCCCTAGGATACGACTTACTCCTGGAAGCCGCAAAATAGGTACAACAAACATATCAAAAGGAGTGTTAAGTTCACATCACAAACATAATAGGTTTCGATATAACAAGGCAACAAGAAGGAAAAGTACTACATCCCTTCATGCAATAACAAACTACTCGTTATCGGATAAGGGACACTCCACAGGGTCCTCATCCGAGTCCATATATGTCTTCATGGTAATAGAAGATTATAAACGAAAGCTTTCCTTCTCCTCCTTAGATAGAACCAAAAGGAAAGATCAAATCCCAAGAATCTAAGTACTATATCCATGACAATCATAAATATTCTTCATATACGCCTATCCTAAAGTTCCTTGAGTCTACTTCCTCATAAACACTCACCAAGTCAGTATCCTACATCCTTGGAGAGGAATCACAATACGACACATGGCTGACATTGAAAATGGTAAAGATAAAATAATTTAGCCACTAAAGTCATAAATAAATATTAAATGAAATTGAATTTCAACATTAAAATAAGAAATGTGCACAATGTTAACACTAAATCAGGTGGAACCTCAAGGGTCACATGTAACTAAGATCAGAAAGTGTGGCTAAACTATCACAATCAAATATAAACAAGGTGTCAACCTTCACAATCAACATATGATCACCAAAAATTATTAAGAAAGTTCACAATCTTCAAAATAGTATAGTACAACACTACGTGACTAGACACTAGCCACCTAATGAGGAAGAAGGGAACTTTTCAGGCTATAACATTATAGTCTTCTGGTGGTGCGAGTGATCACTCACATGTAACACCCTTGTAACAACCCCAAAGGACAACTAAAGCAACAACTACCACACAATTTATTTATTTTTAAAGTAAAACTAACATACATGAGATGCACATAAGTTATGATGTGAAAATTCATTTAAACAAATCCACTATCACTTACGCCCCTTGGGGTACACGAGGATACATTACAAAACTTAATTCCATACATCAATGATAAAGAATGAGAGCCAAATTTAATCCATGAAAAAGCATTCATATAAAACCATCAATAAGAAACCATTCACTTAAATAATTACAATGCATTGAATAACATCTAATATGTTCCACACAAGGTTTACCAATGATAAAACATTGCATCACATCCTTTTCATTACTTTACACTGTTCAAGGCTTACAATGATACAAACATGTTTCCCAATATGGGTGGAAACCACATAACAAGATAGAATGTTACAACTTTGGAGTCACCGCAACAGCACCAATCCGCACCTCTCGATACTTGACTGGGGACCCAATGGGGTGCTTAGCACATTCCACCCGACCACGTGGGTCCGAAGACCCACCCCTCGTGCTAAGGAGCTGACAAGAAAGAGACCTCAACCAAGAACATCCAAAACAGGGAACCACAAGACTCAACGTCATACAAAAGTTTCATAAAACTTCAAGGATTACAATGACATAATCAACAACATTCATGAGTCAACAAAATAAAATAAAGCTATGAAAACTCATCACATTTAACCCAAGCAATAACAATTAAACAAGTCACCAAAGAACATTCATAAATCATTTTCACAAGAATCTGAATCATCCATAAGAGTACAAAACCAGAAGAACCGATACAACATCCAAAGGACATTTCCAAAGGCAACAAAGTACAGGGCATACAAGTGTCTAGTGGAGAGTTTCACCGCATAGCTCTCATGGGATCTCCTGGCCCTTCCTCCAACTTGAGGCGTCGGCACCCATCTATGGATCTCCTGGCTCTTCCTCCTACTTGAGGTGTCAGCACCATAGGGTAGCTCATGCGGAGCCGATAACCTCTCATGAAGACAAGATTATGACTTTGCTGATCACGGCCTTCTCAATCTATCATTAGTCTATGATAGCCCTAACACATAGACGAGGTATCCAATATTTATTATCTTGTGTGTTTTACTACCCATCCCCCTAAATTCTATTTTTAGGTTATCACTTGTTTAACTACTCTTACGTGGGTTCTCCTATACACTTCCTCTTACCTGAGGTGCCGGCCCCCACAAAGAGCCACTCTCCCTAGGACCCCTAACATAAATTTAAAAAAAACAAGGGTTGTACCATCATAATTTGAACATTGAATCACAACATAAAAGCATGCGAGGCATTACCCATCTCACTAACAAGTACATAATCAAAGTCTTACAAAATTTCGTACAACCTTTTAAAATAATGATACCAATACCTTGCCACGTCAAGAGCACATAAAATGAGGAACATTGACCAACAATAAAAAAAACAAGCCTCTGGAAGACCCTCAAAAGGCTTACACTAGGGTTTCCTCATCAAAGAACTGACAACAGTAACAGGATATCAAGAACAAGTCAACAAACATAATGTAGTGAGTGGCAACATTCCAACAGAATGTTCACAATTAAATTTGATACAATTTCGACCGGTATCCAAGGGAAACCTCTATTTCTCCTCCTAGGTTACCCAACCATACATTACACAACGATCTTACAATTTGAATCAAGACAACTCAAACAAAATCAATGACTAATACAACAGAGCGATCAACCAATGCACAAACTTAATACAAAAACTAGTCCACTCAAATAAAGAAATCAATCCAACACCGGTATTTTATATAACTATCCCTATAAAAGACTTAAAATCAACCACAAAATGAGTACAAGAGAGATCGACATTTAGAAGATCATCTAATTTTACTTACATAGTGCAAGCACACAATTGAACAAGGCACCTATAACATGCAAAACTCCACTTTCCAATATTTCCAATTTAACTATTCCACTTGGAACTAACCAAATTAAGAATAATACTAATCTATCAATATTTACACAAATTATCAAAAATTGACATAAAGAAATCTCCCTCTATTCACTTTACTAAGTCACTCATCAACGCTTCACATAACTCTCCAACTTAACCACATAATAAATTTAATTTATTCCTTTACACTATAACACAAAAGTAATTGTAACAATATTTATTCTAAGTAACCAACTACATAAAGAATCTACAAGATATGAAAATACAATGAGATTTTACTATGAAGGTTAAGACGCGAAAATAAAACATATAAGAAATACTAGAGAAATACCTTCCTCTAACATTTTATCAAATAAACATACATAGATTCATATAACTGAACTTACAAAAGGTGTGTATCTTCATGTCTTTTGTCCACTCGCCTTAGTAGCGATTCACATAAATTGTCAATGTTAGATGATTAAATGAAGAAGTACCATACAATTAATAATACCAATAAGAACTAATTATCTGTTAGAAAACATAATTTTCTTATTTCCTTAAAACCTCTTTATAAATGCAAAACCTTATTATTATTGATTTAATTATTAAAGATTAAAGAATAACCTACATCAATAAATATATATTTTTTTTTTAATCCTAATATATACATATTTATATATTCCTTAGGGAGGAATTAGAGAATATACTCTTCCCTAATAGTACATTATCTATACCCTAATCTTTCCTATGGGAATATATTCTCCTCTCTTTACCTTAAGGAGTGTTTTAATTAAAAAGATGCCTTTTTAAGTATTACAGTGCCTTTTATGGGAAATATATGTGGCCCCTACCAGGAAGCTCTTACTAGGCTAAATTTACTTAATCTTTTGGATTATTAATAACACTACACTTTCCTACTCAAACCTTTAATTATCTAGCTTATACGTATTCTCTTAAAGACTTCGAAGAGCCGACCAAACAACATACACTTGCTAAAGCCCAACACATTTGTCTACAAATTTATTTTTTTAATCTTGAAACACAATTCTAACGATTCACTTAAGGCTAATGTCCATCTACAGCATAACCAATAGCTACCAAATGCAAATACAACCACCAAATTCTACTCACATGCATATTCAAGCATCTACGAGATAAAACACATCAAAATCAAATGGCTGCATGTTTAGGAACTATCGGCTATACTTGGAGAATTCCTTAATGTTAAGATACATGAAACTCAAATAAGGCCACCAAGAGCTACGCATATATCTCAGGACTAAGAGCAATGCATGTAATCTAAAATGTAAAATATGG
>VDFB02137441.1:0-10546 GCA_007258455.2 Sequoia sempervirens
TATATATTTACCCGAAGATTGTAGAGCACCTCTCAACCTAAATAGTGGTAAAGTATATTTTATTTCATACTTAATATTTTATTTTATATAAATTTTATATATTAAATCAAATTTCATATTATAGATTTAGATTTATTCTTTTAAATATGTTTATAACAAGTTTAATAAATATGTCGATAGGCATTCTACTCATTTTGTTTGTGTAAATATATAGAAAAAAAAAAAAAAACATAGAAAAAATAGTAAAAATTAAAACCAAAAAATAAATTAGAAAGTTTATTGAAGCAAAAAAGTGGAGAAAATTTTAAAAATAACGAAACTAATGGAAACAAAATTTGAAAGTGGAAAAAATAAAAATAAAAAAATTAGAAAAGCTAAGGAAAACAAAAAGCATGGACAAAACTTGAGAAGATGTCTCTGCCATATTTAGATATATTTTTTAAAATATAAATATACTAGTTTTAAATATACTTAGATTTATGATGAAGTTTTTGAACTATCTAAAATTTAAATAAGTGGAGAGAAAAAATTGAGGGAAAAAGTTGATGTCGAATTGTGGAGGGAAGAATTTGTAACGTATTTAGATATATTTTTTAAAATATAAATATAATAGTTTTAAATATACTTAGATTTATGATGAAATTTTTGAACTATATAAAATTTAAATAAATAGAGAGAAAAAATTGAGGGAAAATTTTGATGTGAAGAATTTGTACCATATTTAGATATATTTTTTAAAATTTTAATATACTTAGATTTATGATAAAGTTTTTGAACTATATAAAATTTAAATAAGTGGAGAGAAAAAAATGAGGAAAAAATTTGATGTCAAATTGTGGAGGGAAGAATATGTACCATATTTAGATATATTTTTTAAAATATAAACATACTAGTTTTAAATATACTTAGATTTATGATGAAGTTTTTGAACTATATAAAATTTAAATAAGTGGAGAGAAAAAATTGAGGGAAAAATATGATGTCAAATTGTGGAGGGAAGAATTTGTGGAGGGAAAAATTTGAGGTTGAATTTAAAATATCCATTTATTTAAACTTTTAAAACAATCTTGTTCTAATTATTTGGATAAAGTACAAACAAATTAGAAAACAAAAAGGTGAGCAAGATTTTTCTTTTCTTTTTAATAATTATTTTGTTTGAATTTTTAAAGAGTATTTTGAATAATTTCATTACAACTTCTTCAATCTTTTTCAAAATAATTTCAATACAACTTCTTTAGAATAATCTACATATGATATGTCATAGAATGATTGAAATATTTTTTGTTGTATAATAGGCAGATACAATTTTAAAGTGAAAAATGAAGAAGAACTCATATATGTTGCGTGTGGAGTTGGATGAAGAAATGCATCCATATCAGAAATGAAATACAGTGAAGAATTATAATATAGATGAAAACAATTTGAGAATATTGGGCAAAAAACATATAGATATATGGGCTAAGGGAAATTTGTATCCTCTTGATCTTAAAAATAATGATTATCCTAAGTTTGATACTATTACTAGGCTTATGAAATTTGTATGCAATGGGGAAAGTGGATTGTTAGGGTACTGCAAGAGGCTTGAAGGAAACAAAGAAAAGAATGAGAAAAAAATAAATTTTGTAGAAAATAAGATGCATTAAATGGATAATATAGTCTCTAATTTAGTTGAAGTGAACAAGAGGTTAGAACATGAGTCTATTGGTCATTGGAAAGTTTGAAATACAATGGTTCAAGAAATCTCATTATTGGAGAAGGAAAATAAGGATTTGAAGTTCAAAGTTGAAGTTCTCAATAAAACTATTAGAAAAATGAAGATAACTCCTCTAGGAGGAAGGATGATAATCAAAAAGTTAAATAATATTGTGTCTCTAGTATCTTCAAGCAATGGTTTCAAAAAGAGATCAGTTCAAGCTATGAAAAGTATAATTGATTCTACAAAAATTGAGAGAACTATAGATAGAAGCCATAACTTAGCCTCAGTTATGAAGAGTTTATTTAAAAAAGATGAGATATTGGTAATGCTTCATCAACCTCAATGTGCTACATTAAGAAAAGATTTGGTTAATGAGATAATAAAATATTTATCACATTCAATTAATGTTAATGATGTATGAGGAGCATGTGACAATGCAATAATTAGTAGGAGGGGATATGAAGAAGTTTTTAAAGCATTACAGATTGGAATATTAAATGTTGGGATTACTAAGGTATTTTTTCCTCACCCATCTCATGTTAGAGTGGAACAGTCTAACAGGGACAAAGAAGTTCAAGATTTTGTTGGAAATATGTTTCACATCCAAGCATCAAAGGATAATTCTCAAAGGAAATGACAAACACATATTGGAAGGGAAGTCTCAATTACTTTAAATCCAACAAACAATGTTTGGTTTGAAGCTGAATTTTTTTTACAAGCTATAGTAAGGTATTATGATATTTTAGTGGAGGCAAATGGAAAACTTGTATTTGTCCTAAAATTAGATGAGATGGAATTGATAAACAATGTCAAGTATGAAAGAGTTTCAATTACCCTAATGAATAGAGCATTAAATCCAAATATTCATGTTACTGATGAAACATATTTTCTTGTACAATCAGAGAATCGCATTTGGTGGCTTGGCCTATTTAGAGTAAACAAGGAATGTTATCAAGATCTAAAATGGGTTTTTGAGCAAACTGAGATACCATCCATGATTTCCTCTCATATGATGGGAGAAATTGCATGTTGATGGGTATGGATCATATAATGTTGAATGGCATATGGTTGTTGATTTGAAAACATTGAAATGCATGTATAATATTATTCATGGAGCAAATGTAAAGCATAGTTGCATTTATTGCATGCATTCTTGAGACAAGTTAAAATAATTAAATGGAAGATTTTGTAAAGGTATATTAAGTTGTGACCAAGGATTACACCCTAATAGAGATGAAGTTGATCCAAATTTAAAGCCAATTCTCCAAATCCAACTCAAAAGAGTACACATATGCACTCTTGATGCTTTTGTAAGAATAATTGATAAACTTGAACATTTATTTATCAATTTTATTTGCATGGAACAAAAAACCAAAAGAGGAGGCAAAAAAATCCATTAAATAAATTGAAGGGTATTGTCAGATGCAGGGCTACATGGAGGTAATGTTCATATTGAAAAATATATGAAACGTTCAGGGGCTCATGGTAATGTTCCATCAAAGCCATCAATGGGAGGTGATAAGGCCAGACATTTTATTAAAAAGTTAGACTACCAAAAAAGTAGAAGGGGTCAATGGGAAATATATAAGGATTTGATCAATGCAGAGGATGATTGAAATGAAAAAGGTTCCTCTCAGCTAAGGAAAATAAAGGCACAGAGTTCATTATCATCTTTGTTCCCTTTGATGAACAAGGAAAGATTCAATGGGAGGATGGATGGCTGGAAGAACCACTGCCATGGAGCATGACAGACAATGATCTGAGCAGAGAGAATTTGATCATTCAACCCATTGATCCAAATGAGTCATTGGTTCTATAGGTGCATGCTTTATAGACTTAACCAAAAGAAAAAACTTACAAGTATGAATAGTATTGATGATGCTATAAGAGAAGCCAATGCAAGACGAAAGAGAAGAAGAAGAGAATAATATAATATTTAATGGATGTCCCTACCCTTTAATGGGTTACTGCCACTGAAAATATGCTTATTGCAAATGTTTTAACCTTGCAGATGTATGGCTGAAACCAAAGACATTGCACACAGTTGTTATACATGTTTGAAAGACTATTGTCATATTTCTGAAAACTTGGTTGAAATGATGACAAAATCCTATTGATCTTAGGTGATTTTTGATGATAAACACTACTGTAGAAGTTTAAATGTTTAATGAATACTATTGTAAGTCAGAATAAAAGACCTCTTCAATGATAAAATTCACTCTTGATATAATGAAAATTCCCAAATTAAATCTGCTACTGATATTTGATGAAAATTCTTTAGAATTCAGTCACTCTTGACAAAGATTGATAGGAAATTTGCTAAAAGGGATGAATTAGGATCACTACTTTGTTGATTGTCAAAGACACCCTACTGAATACGAAACCCATAATTATGTTGGAAAAATCAAATTTTGTTGCACTTTTAGCATTCTATTATTTGTATTCTACCATGACCTACTGTTTTGGATTTTTGCTTTGTTTAGAACCTGACTTGAGTTTTCTTTTAGGAATCCCCTCAATACATAGATGATTTCTTTCCATATGCATGTTAGCTATAATAGGCAAGACACACCAATTTTAGGTTCATAAAACAAATTCTTCAAGTTTAGAGGCAATGTCAATGCTTTACCTCATTAATGAGGCCAAAACTCAACCAAATGCTTTTGATTGTAGACCAAATCAGAGGTCCAACACTTGAGACTTAACCAATGTCAATATCATCATTCTTCCTGATCAACAAATTCAATATAAACTTCACAATTTATTCATCCAAACAACAAGGTTACAACTTTCTTCAAACATCCATGTTCTAGGCTTTAGTATCTCTTCAACACTCTTTTAAAGCTTTTCCAAACTTTAAATCATCATGTCAACACAATAAATTAGACACAAGTAATTGTATCACATCCTTTCATACAATGATTATGAGCACAAAACTGTTAAAACACAAAATCATAGTTTAGGTAACTTTTACTATGCCAAGGGAGGGTGCTTATTGGTTATCATGATTCCACTACCTATAAACATTCACAAATGAGTCATACATGTTTCAATAAATCTGCACATGCTTAAAGATTCATTTCCCAAGGTTCTTCTTATGGTTTTTACAAAACCCTTACCTCTAGCCTCTTTACTTGCTCCAAAAACATTGATTTCAGCCTAGGGCATCAAATATTTTTCCCAAAACTCTTCACCAAAACTAGCCACTTAGAGAACCTTGAAGAACACTTCAAAATAGTCTTACAAACCAAAAATTAGGAGAACCCATTTGTTAAAATGCAAGATATGAAGTTTTATTGCTCTCGAGTTACCCTAGGACAGGGTTATGGTAGTTTTCACCAAAATTAGCATATCTTCCTTAAAACTTAATGGATCGGCCTCTAACCAATTCCAAATTAAATCTAACTCTCTCCTCTATCCAACCATGTAAGTTTTATATCACGATTCATCCGTACAAAATCGTACAAAACGCTGCTACATGACTGTTACAAAGAAATCTGGAAAATTGCAGTTCATAAAATAACCATAACTCATTAAAAACTTGATGAAAATGAACCAAAAAAAAAGAAAATGAAACTAGATTCATGTATTCATATTTTCCAATGATTTTTAGGCATGTATTGTACCATACCAGATTGTACTAAGCAAAACAATTTGATTGTTACAGTGAAAATCTAGAAATGGCAACACTAATTTGATCATAACTTTTGAAAAACATAATGAAATTCACTCAAACCAAAAGAAATAGAAAGATAATAATGTTATTCAAATTTTCCAATAAATTTTATGGCCATACTATATAGTACAAGGCTATATAAAAATGAAAGAACAGTCAGAACTACAAGAAAAGCATAGTTTTGAGCATGCAAATTTGTTGTTTTCTTAATTCCAACTCTTCCCCACCTTGGAATTTGTGATTAAAAGTATTATTTATGCCCCTACAATTAGTTTTTCACCATCAACTAACCCACAACTACCTTTTACAACATTTTCAAAAAGTTGTCATAACAACTTTGACAATTTTGACAACAATGTAGCAACTTTTGCATTATGACTTCATAGATGACCTAACAACCTAATACTGACTCAAAAACATATAAAATGGTATTAATTGACCTTATTACATCAAAGACACAATGTTGAAGCATAATTTAACAAAATTACCTCATGGAGGCATGAAATCCCAAGGTGCTCCTACACCAAAACTCATTAGGGTCACATGCCCTATCATTGTGTAGAAGGTTTAAGAGCTTTCCAGAGTTTGTTTTGGAGATATTATGTGTAACACCCCTTCGTTTTGTCTCTTTTGTTCGGAAATGTTCTTCTTTGTGCGTTGTTTATGTTTATGTTTTGACTTTGGAACTTGGTTACTTTTGACCGCTATCTGTTAAACGATGTGAATGTTATATTTTAAGGTGATGTTATCTTTATGGCATATTCTGGATCAACTTAAAAGATATTTGATTTAATGATGTTTTATGTTGTTGATCATATCAATAATGTTAAAATCGTTAGTTAGTAATTGTGTATTGGTGAAGGGGACGGGATTGTATCACTCGCTTGCGAGTGCCCTACAATTCTGAGATTTCCTCTTCACGGTGTGTTTGATCATTTTATATATATATATATATATATGCATGTTTGATGTACTCTTTGTTCACAGGTTGACAGGTACATGACATCGACTCCACCTGGTTCACAGGTTTGAGCGTGTCCATTGACCAACGGAAATTGATTGGGAGATAGTAGCTAGGTTTTTTGTGCCAAGTCATCACCCTATTTATAGCGTGTCGTCGAGTTGTTGTCGAGTTGGTTGTTTTAATTTGGTCCATTTCACCTTGAGTATTTATTTAATTGCAATTTATAGAAGTGATTAAATGGCTTGCGTAGTTAAAATGATATTTAAATGTATTTAGTTGCAATGTTGAAACGTTATTTATTTTATTGATTGATTTGATTTAATTAATAACATTAGATTGAGTTTATTGGGTAATTAGATTAATGGTGATATATTAAATGAGTAGTTGTTTTGACATTATTGTATATTTTGATTTAATTAAAATAAAGGTAAAAACCTTGTTTGGATAGTTAGAGTAAATTAAAATAAATAAATAAATAAATGAAAATGTGTTTTTAATTTCACTTTTTGAAATTATAGATTAAAGTAAATTCTTTACAAAATTGGAATGCATTTGTTAAAAGAAAATTTTCAAAAATGCATAAAATTTCAATTTGAAAGTAAAATTATTTTAAATTTTTAAAAAAATGGAAAATATCCTCAAAGTTGCAATAAATTTTGGTGGATGGGATATTTTGGGGATATTGACCAAATTTGGGGAAGAAAATAGGAGGGTTTTTGCATTCTTGAATTTTCGCTGTGGATTTTGGAAGGGGAGATCAAGATTTGGAATCTAGAAAAGCTTGGAGTTGGAATTTGCAACTCATCTTCTTCTCAAGATCTTCATTCAAACTTTCGATCACAGGTTTTCATGTTTTAATTGTGTAAGAAATTTATATTTTCAGTTTAAATCTTGTTTTCAAATTCTTGGTTTGAATCTTGATTAGATCTTTAGAACAAATTAGATTGTTGTTAAGAAATCAAAATTTACAATAGAAATCTTCTATTCTAAACAATAGCAATTTGAAAGAAGACAAAATAAAATCAGAAAAATTTGTGTGAGCATTTGGAAATCTCCAGTATGTTCTTCATTTTGAAATTAAATGTTGTGTTTCCATTTTCTGTTAGTAATTTTCCCAATTTGAGTTGGGAAATGGGTTGTAGTTTATATATATATATATATATATATATATATATATATATATATATATATATATACTTATAAAGCTAAGGAGTTCTTCTTTTATATAAAAAAAATGTATATATTATAAATTTATTTTTCCCGCATTCTGGAAAAGGGGACTGTGTTTTGATTTTTGAAAAAAATTATAAAAAAATAATATAGTATTAAATATATTTTGAGGGAGTAGGTTCCCCCACAAACCCCATGGTAGTTGCCTCCTGTTGTGACTCCCAAGGGGAGGGACGCTGTGCAATCCCTACAGGGGTTGCGTCCCCTGTGGGGCTGCGTAGCCAAAAAAGTGTTTGGGTTTTTTTTTTAATTTATAATTTATTTTTAAAAAAATATAATTTTTTTATTATATATATATTATATATAATATATATAATACATATTATATTTGTTTTTATTTATTTTTAAATATATATAATATATAAATTATATATAATATTTTAATATTAAATATATAATATATATATCATATATTTTAAATAATATTTAAATATTATAAATTGAAATTTTAAAATGTTTATGTGATTATTATAGTTGAAGGAAATTGATATTATAATAAATAATTTTATTTTTTAAAAGAATTGATTTTAAGCATTAAGTAGTATTGAACAAATGAAATTAAATGGTTAGCATTTTAAATACCTAAATGTTGCTAAGGTGGTTTGATTTACTTAGAGCATGTGCAATAATGCTATTTATTTAATTAATTTCATTCACTACGACATTGCTGGATTGGGTTTAGGAAACCCTAACATTAGATATTGAGTTGCCTAGAATGTTTTTATATCATGTTTCGTTTATTCTTGATATTGGGCAAATGGGGTTAGTTGTCTAGTAAGTCTTCCAGAGGAGTTCTCTAGGTTGGGATGTTTTATGTAGTGATTCAGTTTGTGAATCGCCTTGAGAATTGCGTATTGTTGTACCCGGTTTCCACGAACGGGAATTTGTGCCTCCTTGGGATTAGGAGAGGGTTATGTAGTTTGTGCCTCCTTGGGAAGGAGTGGTGTTTATACTTTGTTTCCTCTAGTGTTTGGAGTGAGTTTCTTTTTACTTGTTGCCTCCTTGGATTAGAAAGGTCATCCTATCTAGTTACCATTGGATTGTAGTTTTATTGTGTGTGTTGTCGATAGGAGAGTGGCTCTTTGTGGGGGTCCGACACACAAAGGGGCGCCAGGGTAACTCACCTAGGGTTTAATTAAGTGATAACTTAAAAGAAATTAATGGGTGATGAGGGCGCAGCCCAAGACTTAGAAAATAACCCACAAACAAGAGAATAATTTTATTATTCAGAAAATGGAGCTTCTTACATGCAGAGGATCTCAAATCACCAAGTTCTACAACACATGCAAATTACAGAAAGCTACAGAATCACACTTTCGCAATATGCGAGCTTGTCCCCAAAAAGTTACCCAAAAATTAGAAACCTGCCCATAAATAGAGCTCCTCTTTAGTTTGGAGCCAAAACAACATTCAAATTTGAGTTTAGGCGGTTTGGCGCTGAAAAATTACAACTTGAAGTTCAAATTTCAAAAGAACATTTGCAATTGTATCTTCTAGAAAGTGCGCCAACTTCCCGAGGCCATAACTTTTGATCTAGGACTCCGATTTGCGAACCGTTTGAACCGTTGGAAAGGTCTCGAAGTCAATAACAGTTTGAAATTTGCTACACCAATTTCAAAAAGTTTTAGGGCCGTTCCAAGAACTCTAAGTGCCTCAAATCTAACTCCGAAGATTTTCAAGTGCAAATCTGGGAAACTAAAACTGCAATATCATTCAACCCAGGAATAGAAAATAAAAATCATAAATTGAGAATTTCATTATGACAAAAAGGGTATCCAAAAATGTAAAAACATCTAAAAATCGAGAAACTTGAAATTTAACTATTTTTGGGTGATGCAAGATTGCCTTTACACTACTGGATGCTCACATCGGACACTGAGTAATTTGAGAAGTGACCCGTCACATCTGGGATGGTGGAGAAAACTTAAATGGTCAACCTCTGCCTTGAAATGGATGATTCTTCAATAGGCCTTCCCTGTTTCACGGATATTCTTCATCTTTGTTCTGGTACTCCTTCCTACGACTATCGGGATTTCTTCAATCTCCTCCTTTAAGTAGGTGTTGGAATCCCTGTGTTCCATCATTGGTACTTCCTCTGTATACCTACATGATGCTGTCAAATCTAAAATGTTGAACATGGGGAAATGTTGAATCCATCGAACAACTCTACCTCATGTACATTCTGTGAATCATGCCTCTTCAAATTTTGGGGACCTCTTTCTTCATCTTCAATTTGTTATATGTGCCCACTAGAAACCTTTCTTTCCTCAAGTGGACCATCACGTCATCACCAATCTGAAACTCCTTATACCTCCTCTTCTGATCTGCCTTAGCCTTATACTGCATATTCATCTTGTTAATATGTTCTCTTACCTTCTCATGTATATCCTTGATGTGTTCTGCAAAATCTTTGGCTTCAACACTTATTTTCTTCTCTTGGTTCATCTTCCTCAATTCTAGAGTTGTTCTGGGGCTACCTCCATACACAATCTAGAATGGTGATCTACTAGTGCTTCTGTTGATAGAATTGTTGTAAGAAAATTCTACTTGGGGTAAGATCAAGTCCCATCCCTTGGGTTTATCTCCTACCAAACATCTCAGTAGGTTACCCAGACTCCTGTTAATAACCTCTGTCTGCCCATCTATTTGTGGATGGTGTGTAGAACTGAACTTCAACTCTGTCTTCAGCTTCTTCCACAAGGTCCTCCAAAAGTACCCCACAATTTGGTGTCATGATCTGAAACAATACTCTTTGGCAGACCATGTAGCCTCACCACCTCTTTGAAGAACAAGTCAGCAATGTGGACTACATCATGGGTCTTCTAACATGGAATGAAATGTGCCATCTTCAAAAACCTATCAACCACCACAAAGACTGAATCATTCCCTAGTTGTGTCCTTGGCAAACCAAGAACAAAGTACATACTTATATCCTCCCATGGCCTCTCTAGTACATGTAAGGGCTGATATAAGCCTGTAT